>ML105682.1:736-13222 GCA_003697995.1 Taxidea taxus jeffersonii | reverse complement strand
GTTTCATGGAGCTGGATCTGGCAATGATGTCCTGGATAGGACTTCGTGAAAATTTAAAACTTCTGTCCATCAAATGACACTACCGAGAGAGTAAAAAGGCAACCCACAGAATGAGAGACAACACTTGTAAATCATATGTTTGAGAAGGGATTCACATCCAGAATATAGAGACAACTCCTAGAATGTAATAACTCAACTCAAAAACGGACAAAGCACTTGAACAGGAATCTCACCAAAGAAGAGATAGAAATGACGAGTGAGCACTTGAAAAGATGCTCAGTCGTTAACCAGTAGAGAAATGCAAATCAAAACCACAGCAAGAGATGCCTTACACCCATTAGGATGGCTACTTTGGAAAAAGCAAAAAAACAAAAGAAAACAAAAAAACAGAACACAAGCGGTCTTGGCAAGGACGTGAAGGAACCAGAACCTCTTGTCCACAGCTGGGAATGTGAAATGGTGCGGCAATTCTGGAAAACAATATGGCGGTTCCTCAAAAATTAAAAAGAGAATTAACACATGATCCAGTTTCCACTTCCGGGTCATACTCAAAAGAATTGAAAGCAGGATCTCAAAGAGATATATTTTTTTAAGATTTTATTTATTTATTTGACAGACAGAGATCACAGGTAGGCAGAGAGGCAGGCAGAGAGAGAGGAAGGGAAGCAGGCTCCCTGCCGAGCAGAGAGCCTGATGCGGGGCTCGATCCCAGGACCCTGGGATCACAACCTGAGCCGAAGGCAGAGGCTTTTACCCACTGAGCCACCCAGGCACCCCTCAAAGAGATATTTGCACAACCATGCTGACAGCGGCATTATTCACAATAGCTTAAAGGTAGGAGCACCCCGAGTGTGCCCATTGATGGATAAACAGAGAAGCAAAATGTGGTATTTTTTATTGGATTATGATTACTCATAATCACATCATCATAATCCACTGATTGAATGGATTATTTGGTCTAAAAAGGAAGGGAATTCTGATACACACTACAAAATGGATGAACCTTGGGGACATGATGCTGAGTGACATAAGCGGGTCACAAAAAGACAAATACCGTGTGATTCCGTTTACAGGAGGTTCTTAGTCAAATTCACAGAAACACAAAGCAGACAGGTGGTTTCCAGGGCTGGGGAGAGGCGGGAATGGGGGGTTGGTGTTTAACAGGTATAAAGTGTCCATTCTGCAGATGATGACGAGTTCAGGAGGTAGAGGCTGGTGGTCCTAGCACAAGAATGTGAATGTACCCAAGACCACCAAACTGTGCCCTTCAAGACGGTTAAAATGTAAACTATTTATGTATATCTTGCCGCAATAAAAAAAAAAAAAACTTTGGAAAAAACTGGACAAGAAGGTGAATGTTATGTTATAGGGGTTTTTTTTTAACCATAATTTAAATTCTTTTAAATTAATGTATACCAAAGCTTATAGAACGCAGTGAACATAGCACTCAGAGGGATAGATATAGCTCTAACTGCCTACTGAAAGCAGAAGAAAGGTCTCAGATCACTACTAGCATGTACTATCTCACAGCAGAGCTAAGTTTATGCTTCTCTGTCAAAGTTTGGTCTACATGGAACTCAATCGCTCTGGCTTTCTGCAGAACATTACGCTGGTCTGCTCTACCGACAGCATCGTACTCATTGGATCTCATGAGTAGGAGGTAGCAAGTGTCCTTTATGCCCCTCTAGGACGTGAATCCTTCAGGATAAATGTATATGATAAACCCTTCCAAGATTCAAAGAGGGCCTGCCACACCGGTGATGCTTTTGGGGGTCCTGTGGTCTGGGAAATCCCAGAGCATCCTCTCTATGTTAAAGGTGGAGTCATTACATCTCACGTCTCCTACCATTAAAGAAGTGGGGCACTTGAGGAACCTCCAGACATGAGGGACAGCATAAATTGCTCTTGGAAATCCTGTTCCAACCCACACTTGGCGGACAACTCAGAAGGCTTCTGGTTTCAAGATAAAGAATGACAAGCCTAGAAAGAGACTCTGAAGGAGGGCCTGGCTACAGAAAACGCTCTCCTTGCCACTCAGACCAGATGGACAGGCAGATGTTGCTGACCCCAGCGCCACCTGTAGGGGACAAGCTGGGCAGCCCCAGTAAGAACGTTGCACAAGGCGGCTACAATGTGCCTTCCGAAACAGGGCATCATGCGGCCTGCAGATCAGCTCCTGTGGCCTGCTGGGTCTCCTTGGAAAATGAGCACGTGGCCTCAGGACCTCAAGGGACCCTCAGATGCACGGAGTCATGGGGCTGGGCAGGAAGAGGGACAAGTCTCCATGCAACGAAAAGCATTTGGGATCAGGCCAAAGCAAGTCCAGGGAGAATAAGTATTTTCCTCAAATCCATGATGACAACCTTTGTGTCTCATATGAATGCCAATCCAAGAACGCAGGGAGTGATAAAAACCAGACGGCAAGGATGGACCTCCAGCACAGGTCAAGTGGGCTCTGCCTTTGGCCCCCCCCCCAGGGCTCGCACAATGGGCCATGAACAGAGTACTCAGGGTGTTGGGGATGGAGGCTGTGGGGTGAGCTCCGCAGCGTGGACCCCTCTCTCCATGGTCGGCGTAGATAAGGCCACAGCTAACATTCCAGCCCAGAGCCCATGCTGAGCCCTGGATTGCTTCCAATCTATGCAGACCCTGGCACATCTACCATGTTGGGTGTCTTCTTCCCTGGAGGGAGCTCTGATGTGCCCATGCAAGAACTCACCTCCCCCGTCCACAGGGCAGTGCCATGATCCAAGGCTGGACGGACCAAATGGGTCACCATCCTGGGTCCCCTCAGAACCTCACCTCAGAAAGAGACCCCTTATGTGGCAAGGGGGGTGTGACATGGGCATGTGACCCCCGGATCCACTGATCACAACATACACCACGTCACCCAGAAGTACCCAGCCTAATGAAATGATGGGATGGCGCACTAAGGGTTCAGGTGAGGTCCAGCTTGGGGACAACCCCTTGAGGGTGGGGCCACTGCCCTTTAGGATGACATATAAGCACTGAGTGGGAGGCTGGTATGTAGCACCGTGGCCCCAACAGCTAGAATACGGGGGTCCAGCAACCATGGGGCAGAAGGATTGGCCATGATCACCACGGTTCTCCGGGGCTCCCTGTGGGGCTGGTGAGTCTCATCCCCAGAAGCCTGGACTCTGCTAGAACACAGGTTCTGGTCTCCAAAGAGGGATTGTTTCCACCAGCAGACAAAGGAGGCTGTCTGATCCCTCTGTGGTCATTTCAGGGCCTGATGCCAGTGAGCAAGACAGCCAAGGAAGGATGAGGTAACCGACTTCAATGAGCGCGAGCAGCGAGGTGGCTGGACCTCAAGGAGGCAGGAAGGACTAGGTATGGAATCCGGGAGATTTGCCATGGTGGCCCAGTCCTCACAGCTGCTGCACACCTGCCACATCCACAGGCCAGCAAGGTCAAGGCTACCACGAACTCAGACACCTGGGGACGAGTGCTGGATCACCCCCGCAGCCAAGTGGCTAAGGGTGAAGGACTCCAGGATGGGTGACAGAGGGAGACATGAGAAGTAGGGGCTCTACCTGGGACCCCGCTGTAGCAAGCAGGGGCTGTGGGGGGGTCCGCTCAGCTCCGACTGGAGGGACTGGGCTGGCTGCTTCCCTCCCACCGGGCCGCGGGAAGGATAGCATCACAGTGAGCGCAGCAAGGAGCGGATGTCCCTCTGGCCTCCCTCATGTCTTCTCAAACCTCCTTTTAGTCCTGCCACAGCCACAGCGACAGCATTTATGGGCGCTGCCTGTCGGCATTCACCTAAGCGGCACTCGGTCTCTTTCACTCTCTGCCCTGGGGCGGGGGTGTGAGATGCTCATGGGAAACTGCTGGGCACTCACGCATGTGTGACCCAGAAGCACAAGGGAGTTAATGCCCCATGGGGTGACCCTTGACCACGGCAGATGGGGGTGTGGTGGTACAGACCCATGGATCCATCCCATCCTCTTCCCTCCCTTGGGGACAATTCTAAAGTGGCAGCTCAGAAGATCCTGGTAAGACTGAGCTCACAGCACAGCCTGAGAACATTCTCTTCTACTTATGTTCCCTGTGTCCCTAATGAACTCTCCCCCATCACCTATTCCTGTTCCCGCGGAGCATATCTTGGAATAAACTTTCTGTGCATAAACCCTTGCTTCAGGCTCTGCTTTCCAGGAGAAACCCAGGCGAAGACACTGTTATTTGTTGAATTGCCTCCCTTCAAAATTCAGATGTGATCTTATTTGGAAATAGGATCATTGCAGATATAATTAGTCAAGATGAGTTCCTAACGGAGTCAGGTGGGCCCCTACTCCAAAACGACCAAAGTCTTTATAAAAAGGGACATTGGGAGACAGACACACCCACAAGGAGAAGGCCATATGGAGGTGATGGCAGAGGTCGGGGGAGACAACCACAGCCAAGGAAAGCTGGCAATGGCCAACCAACCACTAGGAGCTGGGAGAGAGAAGCCCAGAACAT
Organism: Taxidea taxus jeffersonii; assembly: GCA_003697995.1. Taxonomy (NCBI): domain Eukaryota; kingdom Metazoa; phylum Chordata; class Mammalia; order Carnivora; family Mustelidae; genus Taxidea; species Taxidea taxus. The sequence continues at coordinate 8,740 of ML105682.1, read as the reverse complement.
TCTTCCTCACACCCTAGAAGGAACCAACTCTCCTGACACCTTAAGCTGGACTGCCAGCCCCCAGAACCGGGAGAAAGTACATCTCTGTTGTTTCAGCTCCCCCCGCCCCCGCACCTGTGGTCTCTTGGGACAGCAGACTCGTAAATTAATGGAGACACCAACCCAACTGACTCCATCAAAGCCCACATGAAGTGCAGGAACCAGCAGCACCCAGCATGGCAGAAACAGGATGGAGAGTGTGTGGGGGGTGGGGAGGAGGAGGCCCCTGGAGCTTTTATATCCCCTCCCCCTGCCTACACACCAGGCTGCGTCTCCGTCTCTCCCCACACCACCGCCATCCTGACAGCTTGTTGTCTAAGAGGGTAAAACAAAGGAGCTTCCAAATGACAGATGGCAGGCACAGTGGAGGGTCCAGCGACCACATCAAGAGCATGAGCATTGGTTGACATGAAAATTGATGTCCTTAGCACACACGTGGCCAGCAAGCATTCACTTGGTGCAGCTCCTGAGCCCCTGGGTCCAGAGAAGCCAGAGAGCCCTAGACGTCCCCAGTGCTTGGTCCCTGGGAGGAGCAAGGCCCAGACACTCCCACACATATAGAGCCCCCACCGGCTATTGATAACAGATCTCGGGTCCAAAGGGCCCCAGCCACCCCAGCCCGAGCTGGTGCCCAGCCCCAGGCCTCGGCGCCCCCGCAGCCGTCCGAGAGCTGACCGTGTTGTTGGCGGTGTGCCAGGAGACATTGTGGCCCATCTTCAGCTGTCGTAGCTCGGGGTAGTAGGAGGCAATGCTCAGGAACGGGTTCTGGCTCAGGTCCCATTGCCATTGGATGACCTCCAGGCTCATGAGCAGGTCCCCTTGCTTGTCAAAAAAGATTTCGTGGCCCAGGAGGGTGAAGTTGACCTTCCAGATTTCCTGAAGTAGCTAAAGGGGCCAAAGGGAAACAAAGGGAGGCTGGCATCAGAGGCCGGGCAAGACCTGGGAGAAATTCTCCCACCCCACTAGCCTTGATTTCCACAGCTGCACAAGGGAGCCATAGGACTGTGCAGGTGGCCATCAGGGGCAGTGGCTGAGAGTGCCAGCTCTGGTCTCAGATACCTCTGGGTTTAGAACCAGCTCTGCCACCTGCTTGAGTCCTTGGACCTGGTCACTTGACCTTCACGAGCCCCGGTTTCCTCTTTAGCACAGTAGGACAACATAAACCATGTCTCCTGGGCTCTGAAGCCATCAGTGAGTTTACCTGTGTTGGGAACTTAGCCCAGTGCCTGAAAACTAGGGGTTTTCAGTAAGTACTAGGAGTGCCTGGGTGGCTCAGTGGGTTAAGCCTCTGCCTTCAGCTCAGGTCATGGTCTCAGGGTCCTGGGATTGAGCCCCTCATCGGGCTCTCTGCTCAGCGGGGAGCCTGCTTCCTCCTCTCTCTCTCTGCCTACTTGTGATCTCTCTCTCTGTCAAATAAATAAATAAAATCTTAAAAACAAAAAAATCTAGTAAGTACTCACCTCCTGCCCAGGTGTTGATAATATCCCTTCTCCCTGGAAATCACCCCGGCCAACCCTCGGGGACCCAGTATCTAGGCCCCAGAGCCTGCTGCCTCTCTTACCCGCAAGGGTCAGCAGCACCTGTCCCTGTCCCCTGGGTGCTTCCTGCCTCCCCACCATTTGAGGCCACTCCAATCTCTCCCCACACTGTCCCCCATCACTCTGAGTAGGCAGAAACTGGTACAAACTGGAACATGCTTTGGACTGGGCATCCCGGGGCCTGAATTCCAATCTGAGCTCTTCCCTCAACTTGCTGTGTGACTTTGGGCAAGTCATTGAACCTCTCTGGGCTGACCCCCAAAGAACTTCTAGCTTAGATACTCCATCAGTCTGGCTCCTAGATTTTCCCTCCATAAATAAGAGAGTCTACTGGGCTATATCTCAGGGGTCTGGAGCTCCCCTCCCCTCTGGGACAGACAGACAGATAGCCAAGGACCGCAGGACCCTAGCTTTCTTCCCACCCTGCCCAGGGAGTGAGGTTCTGGCTCTGGAAGCTTCTCTGGAATTTGCACATGTTGCTAGGACTGAGGGCAATGGTTTTGGGGGCTGAGAGGAGGGAGGCCCCTCCCAGGTGATAAGCCTTCGGACCAGAGTCAGGATGGCAGGAGGCCCAAGGTTCTGGTATCCAGGTCACATTCCCACACTGACCTGGCCAGGCCTGGCTGAGCAACCTGCGATTCCAGGGCTCCAAGGTAAGGGGGGTCGCAAAGGATCATCCCTGGGATGTCTGGGTAGCTCAGTTGGTTAAGCATCTGCCTTGGGCTTAGCTCATGACCCCAGGGTCCTGGGTTGGAGTCTCGAATCAGTCTCCTTGCTGATGCTCCTCCTTCTGCCTACTTCTCCCCCTGCTTGTGCTCTCTCTCTCTCCCTCTCTCTCTCCCCAACAAATAAATAAATAAAATCTTTTTTAAAAGGAAGGAAGGGAGGGAGGGAAAGAAGGAAGAAAGGAAGGAAGGCAGGCAGGCAAGCAGGCAGGCGGGCGGGCGGGCGGGCGGGCTTTTTATAAAACAAAATGATTGGACCTGAAGAGTCTGAGAAGTCCTTGCAAGTCCCACCTTCTGTGATTCCATAACCTTCCGAACGTTTTCCCTGGGACTGCCAAAGCCCCCCACCCCCATTCACCAGCCAGGATTTCCCCAGCCTGCCCTGAGCACACCCTCACCCCCCATTGCCACAGGCAGTACGTCCCCCCAGCCTCCAACCCTAAGTCTCCCCATCACCCAAGGCCTCTCCCTCTGCCACATCTCCCCCACCCCAGAGCTGCCCTCCCCTCCATCCCCCCTGTCCCCGCCCTTGTGCATCACCACCCCCGGTTGCTCCCTAGCTAGGTGACCATCCTTTGAACTTCTTTGAACCTGTCTGTGGGAGAGCCATCATCGAGTCACTGTGTCCACTCACGGCGTGTCTGGGGATAGATAGCAATTGACATAAAGGGGTTAGCACACAGTAAGTGTTCATTCATTCGTTCCTTCAGTAAACATTCACCGAGAGTCAGCTCTGAGCCAGACCCCTGAAGGAGGCAGGATAGGGAGTAGACAATAAACAAGAAAACAAGTAAATAAACACAAAAGAAACAATGTGGGGTAAGTGTTAGGACAAAAATCAATAGGGTGGCTCTCCCAGCCATCATGGAGGGTCCAGCACAAGAGGGTCCATTAGGGAAAAGGGGAGGGGCAGCTGGAGCCCAGCTCACCCTCCCACCAAGCCACACACCCCTTATACAGCATCGTGGCCTAACGTGTCCGCACAAAGGGCATCATTTCCTAATTCCCACGGTGACACTGTCCACAGCCGTGAGAGCCCTGGGTGACATTCACACAGGCTGCGCTGGGCTCCCTGCTCCACCGGTGGCGGGGAAAGAAGTCGACAGGTCCTTCATCACAGCTCTTAGCACTCACGGCTGGGAGAGCTGAAAAAATGCAGTGGGAAAACCTTGGGGGGCAGGGGCCAAAAGGCCGACCAGGGTTCAAAGCTGAAGTCTGCTGCTTACCACTAAAACCATCCCCGATGGGTCACCTTGACCGCCTGCCTCAGTCTTCCTCTCTGTAGATTACCAACCTCCTGGGATGGCCACGAGTTAGGGCGATGTATACCAGGCCCTCGGTGCCTACTGAGGCCCAAAAAATGGTAAAGCACGTGATATGTGATAATTACGTATATTATTAACATAGCAGCACATATAATAAAATATAATATTTCGCTGGCTGCCACCAGAATTCCTTTTATTTTTTTAAAGATTTTATTTATTCATTTGACAGAGAGAGACACAGCAAGAGAGGGAACACAAGCAAGGGGAGTAGGAGGGAGAAGCTGAGCAGGGAGCCCGATGCAGTGCTCAATCCCAGGACCCTGAGATCATGACCTAAGCTGAAGGCAGACGCCTAACCGACTGAGCCACCCAGGTGCCCCCTAGAACTCCTTTTAAAGAATAATTGCATTTTTCAAAAAATCAAGCACTTAGGGTTGCAAGGTTAGGCTCTGAGATTATGGGGTAGAGGGATACAAATAAAGAGGTTAAGAGAAAGGGGAATTTTTTACAGAACTAAGTTGCTCTGTGAAGGAAGTGAACAGATATTTGGGAATGGGGAATCCAGAAAAAGGGAGGAAGGGGAGAATAAAGACAGAATATAGGCAAAGTTTAGGGGAGCTTGAACGCCAAACTTTGAAAAAGCCAAGGAACCATTCAAGCAGAGAGATGCTAGAGAGCAAGGCATGAAGTGAGTATCTCTGATGTAAATCCCCTCTACTCCAACAGAGCCTCAGGAAAACCTTCTAGCCCCATGAAGATTTCCTGGTTTGGGGGGTGTGTGTGTGTGTGTGTGTGTGTGTGTGTGTGTGTGTGTGTGTGTTTGGTTTGGGGTGTGTGTGTGTGTGTGTGTGTGCACATGCACATACACAAATCAGAAAAACACAAATTGAAACTCCACGTCTGAATCCAGACAATACAAACCTGGGACAAGAGAAGACACGTAACCCTGAAGCAGAGCCTCAGAGAGCGGAGAGAACACACCAGTCCACCCCCAAGGTCTCCAGCCCGGAGGGAGAGAGAGAGAGACGGCAGGGGACCTGGGACGCCTATGGCCTGCCAGGCTTCCTTCCAGGGAATTTCACCCAAATCTCCTCCGAGCACAGGCTATCTTGGATGGCAATGATTACATAAATTAAAAAAGGAGTTTTGTCACCATCAAGGACTTCTGTCTGGTTCTGTGTGTCTGGAGACAGGGCGTGGTCCCATGGCCTCTCGCACCAATTTGCCCAGAACACAGCAAGAGACAGGAAGGCTAGTGTGGAGCTTGGGCACCAGGGGTCTCCATGGCAACCACTCCATGCCTGCCCTGGGCGGCGGCGGGGGGTGGGGGTGGTGATGGTGGCCCTGACTACCCATGGGTGGGGCCTCACCTCCCAGGGATAGACCACCCTCTTGGAGCAGGTGGTCTGTGTGCAACGGAGGAGACTGTGTAGAGCATGAGCCACGGCGTAGACAGCCGAGTACACGCTGTAGACCACACGCTCACCGGAGAGTGTGAGGATGGTGTTGAAGGACGCGGTGGCGTCCTGGCAGGTGTCGCACTCCTGGTTGCAGGTGGCCCCCAGGCTGGTTCTGTTGGGCGCGGAAGACCCAGCCTGGGTGGGGCGCGTGCGGAACTCGCTGAAGCCCGGGATGGGCACGCTCTGGGTGGTGATGCCCAGGAAGGTTCCTGTGTTGCGCAGCTCAGTAAGGTTGTGCAGGACCGGGTCAATGGCCCAGGACTCGGAAGCAATCCACACAGCGCCCGTGAAGTTCTGGCGGAGCACCTCGCGGAAGAAGTTGTGCAGGGCCAGGTCGGGTGAGAACAGGACCACGATGCGTGCCGAACTCTGCTGTATCTTGTCCACGATGGCCTCCAGGCGCTGGCGCTCCCACAGTGTCACCTCCTGGTTGGGCTGTGGCATGGGCAGTGTCTCCTGGAAGGCGATGCAGATGTCGTGGGTGGCCAGGCGATTGTTGAGCAGCTGGCCGTTGTAGTGGCCGTAGTCATCGCTGCTCACCAGCAGGATGATCCAGTTCCAGCGGAAGTAGAGCATGAGCTGTACCATGGCCTCGATCTGGTGGTCCGCACCCGGCACCGTGCGCAGCAAGGAGGGAAAGCGGTTCTTGTCGCGCAGCTCGTCATTGATGGCACTATAGGTGATCTGCCAGACGGGACCGCCACCAGCGTGAGCAAGGGGCTCCCCAGGCCACCGTTGCCCCACCTGGGTCCCTACAGCATCACCCCATCCTTCCCCCTGCAGTCTCTGCTGACCGTGGCAGCCAGGGAACCCAGCACACAGGTGTCAGTCCCCTTACCCCTCCGCTCAAAACTCTTCAAGAGCTCCAAAAGCCACTCAGGGACAGTCAGAGTCCTTACTGGCCCCCAAGGGGCTCCATCACTGACCCCAGCCCTCACCTCTCTGACCTCATCTCCTCCTACTCTCCCTGGGGTCCCAGTTCTGCTCACGGGTCCTGTGAATGCACCAGGCACCAGCTGGCCTCTCCATTCTCTGTCTCCTCATCCCAGAGGGCTCTTTCAGACATCCCATGGCTCTCTCACCCCTTCATCTCCCTCGGGTCTTTGTCCTATGGTGAGCGAGACCCGCCTGACCACCCTGCTGGAAACTGCAGTCCCGCTCTACCCGCTCTACCTGCCCACGGACCTGTCCAGCCTTCCTCACCCTGCTTGCCTTTTGCTTCCATGCACTGCCCTCCTCACTTTCCAGCAGACTTATCATGTGGTTACTGACATGGCCTGTCTCTCCTCCTAGGAGACGGGCTCTTATGTTTTGTCCCCTGCTGTATCCCCAGCCCCACAACAGCACCCAACACAGGAGGTGCTCAGTAAATATTGGTCAGATGAATGAAAGAATGAGTTACGTCCTGAACTAGATGCCTCACATAAGTATACTAACATTTACTAAGCACCTACTATGTGTCATACCCTTGGTGTTTACATAATCAAAACTGTGGCAAAAATGATAGTATTTGTAACTATCTACCTACTGTGAGCTGTCTTCTTATGCTAGCTGTTCTTCAATGCATGAAAATTTCAGGCCAATTCTGGTCGTGGCATTTTCAATCATGAGGACACAATAATAATACCAATACGAGTGGCCCTTTTTTGAGGACCTACTGTGTGGCAGACCCTGTGCTAGGCAACCATATGGGATAATACACTTTCTGAGTCTTCGTTTTTGAGCAAAGTACTTTACATAGTGACCACTGCATCATCAATGAGCCACCGTACCCCACAGACTCCAGCAGAGGTTAGACCCTTTAACCTTCAGATAATCCTGGGATGGAACTCTTAACTCTTATGATCCTATTGTACAACTGGGGAAGCTGAGACTCAGAAGGGTTAAGAGATTTGCTCAAGGCCTCACAATGGCAAAGACTCAGAGCCAAGGTGCACAACCTGAGCTTTTAACCAATCAGCCGGGCTCCATTCCTGGCTGACATTCCTGGTTGACATCCCAGCCCTGCTTCCCGCCTCCTCCCACCCTCATGACTATGGGGAGAAGTGAGCCCTCTAGACAATCACTCTTCCACGCCCTCCCCACCTCCTTCCCCCGGGAGCCAGGGGCCTCACCTGGGGAAGAAGGAAGAGGGAGAGGAAGTGGGCCACAATTGTGGTGGACTCGGAGTTGTCAGGGCCAATGACGGCCACTACACGGGGCACATAGTGGCTGTAGTCCTCCTGGATGGGCAGGGAATAGTCTTCCCGAGCCAAGAAGTAGAGCACGGGCTGGATGTTGTTGGAGATGTAGCAGACGTCCACCATCTCGTAGCCCAGCAGCACGCCCGGTAGCAGGCTGCTCTGGTTGTTGATCTCCTCCACCGCAAAGCGCATGGCCTGCAGTAGGTTGTAGCCCAGCACTTTCATTTCATACCTGGGGGGGCCACATGGGATGGGGTGCGAAGCACATCCAGAGTGAGAAGGGGAAGGGATGCGCAAGCCAACTTGTCCCCTCTGCCTCCCACAGGAAAACCCAGGAGCTGTCTAAGAAAGAGCCACTCCAGAAGATTCTGGCATTTCTATCACATCACGGTCCCCATACCATACCAAATCTCTAGCATCACTGTCATCCCTATGACCACCTCTGACACTGTGATCTTTGTGGCTACCATCAGTCACTACCATTGTCACCACTACGGCCTTCCCTGTGATCTCTACCACCACTCTACTAATGCCCGCCAGTGTGATCACCATTACCCACCACAATCTCTGTCATCACTATAGTCACCTTCACACCCACTATTCCTAGGCACAATATTATCACCTCTGCCATCACTAAAACCACGCGTCTGTGACCACCACTATGAATACTACCACCACGGCCAGCACCATCGTCTTCATCACCATCATCGCCATCATCATCTTCACCAACATCATTATCGTCAAGTGCATCACCGCCGTCACCACCGCCACCGTTACCATCATCTCCATCACCG
>RCUC01146136.1:0-14251 GCA_003697995.1 Taxidea taxus jeffersonii | reverse complement strand
GGCAGCCCAGAGCTTCTGGAGCAAAGATGTGTCCAGTGCCCGGAAGCCAGGCACCCTCAGGGATTACAGAAGAAATAGAAGATTCTCATGTGTTTAATGTATATAAAGGCAAGGAAAGGACAGTCCCAGATTCAAAAGCAGTATTCTGTACAATGCATATGGTGGGGCTGAGGGGCAAGGGGAAGAGGCCATAGAACCCACACCCGAACATGTACAAAAATAACTTACACGACGACCCCCACTAGCAAGGATGATGGAGCTCTCCCCAGCCCCCAGGGCTGGGAGGGTATATTCTAGAAAACGGCACGAGGGGAGCTAACCAGTGCAAGCCAAGGTGCTGTGGGGGTGAGAAGGGGTGCCAGTCCGGAGGGGAGGAAGGCCTATGAGGAGGCCTTGAGACGGTTGGTGGCTGAACGGGAGCTCAGCAGCTTGTCCACCATGGTGCGGGCATAGCGGAGCCGGCTGGCCAGCTCCTTGGAGCAGCCGTATTCCTCCAGCAGGCTCAGGCGGTACGTACGGAAGTCCCGCCTCTCGTCAATGTAGGTCACGGCTGCCATCAGCGGGCACAGAATGAGTTTGGTATGGTCCTAGGAGGGGAGACAGAGAGTTACTAGTGGCCTAAAGGTCCCAGCTGCTAGTGCAGGCCAGGGAGCAGAAGGGAGACATTCCAACTGACGAGGGGTTCCCGCCCCCACTCCTGCTCTTCCTATTGCCTGATGCCAAGCACAGGTCCCACGCCTCCCACTCCCCACCCTACTCTGGGAGCCTGTGGATAGGTACAGGTACCTCACCCCGACCCTCCCCACCCTGCTTCACCTGGAAGAAGTTGATCTGCACACAGCCATTGCTGAGGTGCAGGATGATGGCGCTGCGGGTGCGAAACCAGGTGCGCAGGTAGGGTAGCCGGGCAAGCTCATCGCCTTCCCGGGGTGTGATGTTGGCACCCGCCTTCAGCAAGTGTTCGCTCATGTAGTTCCGGAAATACTTCAGGAGGGTGATCTGGTTGGAAAAGGAGGGAGGGAGGCCAGAGTTAGAGCCTAACCGCCCTGCACGTGCCTCCCTCTTGGCAGCCCCAGGCCACGGCCACCAGCTACCGGCCGGCGCTCACCTTCTTCATCAGGGAGTTGGGATGGGAGCTCACGGTGAGGTAGGACTCGGTGCCATCGCGCTCTATGTACTGCAGGCTGTCGCCATCATTGTAGAGGATCAGGCGCGTCGAGTCATTGAAGAGCACCCCCACGCTGTTGTCACACAGCTGGTACCCTGGTGGGTGGAGGGAGACCTCAGGAAGGGGGAGAAGGGAGCAGGGCGGGGCACTAGTGAGAGGCCTGGGATGGAGACAGGAGACTGTTGACAGCAGAGGACCAAGGAGCCAAAAGAGGCAAGAACCTGGAACAGCTCAAAGGGGCACCTGGCTATACCTGAGCCACCGCCCATTCTGGAAGCAACCTACCGAGGCCGTACTTGTCTGAATAGTCCACCCACTTGCTGACCCAGAAGATGGGGATGCAGGCAGGATCTTCAGCCTCCTCTGTGACAGAAACAGATAAATGGTTGGTCAACACCCGCATCTTCCCTTCCATTCCACTCATGTGGCCCATGCCAGGGAGGATTGCTGGGCACCCCACCCAGGCTCTTTCAAGAGTCCTGGGGCCCTAGAGAAGAGCCAAGCAGGGCCTGTGCCACCACCAAGCCCTGGCAAGCAGCAGGACAGAAAATTTCCAGTTCTATTCATTCATTCATTCCGTCCATCTATGCATCAAAGGCCCACTCTGTGCCAGGCATTGTCACAGGTGCAATGAACAGTGGCATAAAACCCAGGCTTCAAGCAACTTACATTCTTTTTATAGGGAAGAGGCTGATCAACATAAATATGGACAAAATAAATGTTATTTCTATCATGGTGAGAGTCAGTGGCTAGTGGATTATCTAATTTTTTGGTTCTGAGTGATTAAGAAATTATCAGAATATATACAATTCCAAATACATCAAAATGTTATGTTTGGGGAGCCTGGGTGGCTCAGCTTGTGATCTCAGGTTCACAGGATCAAGCTCTGTGTAGGGCTCAGTGGGGAGCCTGCTTCTTCCCTCTCCCCCTGCTTGTGCTCTCTCTCAAATAAATAAAATCTTAAAAAAAAACTGTTATGTTTATTGCATGTGATAATCCCTTATTTAAATACAGGGGAGTAAGAAGTGCTCAGAGTTGGGGGCCAGGGAAATGCTCATGGAGGGGACACTGGGGCAGACATCTGAAGGAGGCGAGTATGAGCCTTGCACATATGTGGAGGAAGTACATTCCAGAAGAAGAGAACAGTATGAGCAAGAGCCCTGAGGCTCTTAAAGACTAAGCAGGAATCCCCTGGACAGCTGAAAGAGCATGTGCAGATGTATAAGGTACCACGTGGAGGTGCTGGAAGATGGGGCACTTGCAGAGGCAGAACACATGAATCAGAAAAAGATAGGCGGGGCCTTGAGTTCCAGGCTAACCCATTTGGGTTTTAATCTATAGAAAAGTGGGGAACTAAATGTATTATGGAGATGGGGCCTGCACAAGGCCCAGATACTCTGCAGTGGCGACTTCCCCACCCTCTTCAGGTGCACAGGCAACCCCATCCCCACGCCCCTACCATGCCTACCTTGCCTCACCAGCCCCCGCTCTGAGGGCTTGGATGCATTGACGCTGTGTAGTTGCTGCAGCATATCGCCTAGGTGGCAGTCAACCACCTCATTGGTCTCCCGGACCACTGGCTCCTCTTTTTCCCGGGGCCGCTCAGGCATGGGGTTCTCCGTGCCTGCAAAGAAGATGATGCACAGTCATTAGATGGGCACAAAGGCAGCAGGTGGGAGGGGAATGGGACCCTCTGCCATAGCTGGTACTCTCCCTAGAGAAAAATTATTTTAGCTGCCATTGCTTTGGGTCAACTGAGTCAGTGCTGGGTTATAGAGCAGCAGCTGCCACACTCGTGACAGAAGCGTGGTACCCATACCTTTAGGGTCAAGCCAAGCCCTTAAGGAAGATTTCATGGTCACATACACCAAAGAACTTCATATGCTCTGCCCTCTGCCCCGATACTGGGCCCTCCAGGACACCATCAGTCACTCTGGGAGACAGTGTGAAGGCACCAACAGCTCGGAGCTGCCCAGCCAAAAATTAAAATCCAGGAAAACGGGAGGGCTTGGTTAATCGTATATAGCTCATCAACAAAATGGATTAAGCAGGCATTTGTTGAAAACATGAGATATTTTTTTCCACCCCCAAGTTTTATACAAACCTCCAAAGAGTCTGAAAATATACACTTTCAGATTTTCTCATTGGTTATATTTGGGTTAGAAAAGCCCAGATGATTTTTTATTGTCTTTATGCTCTAATGTTTCTTTCCCCACCAACACGTTAGTTCTTGTAGAATACGAAATTTGTCTTAGAATATATATATATATTTTTTAGATTTTATTTATTTGACAGAGAGAGATCACAAGTAGGCAGAGAGGCAGGCAGAGAGAGAGAGAGGGAAGCAGGCTCCCTGCTGAGCAGAGAGCCTGATGCGGGACTCGATCCCAGGACCCTGAGATCATGACCTGAGCCGAAGGCAGCGGCTTAACCCACTGAGCCACCCAGGCGCCCTGTCTTAGAATATTTTTAAGATTGGAGTTTTCAATTTAAAAAAACTATGCTGTGGTAAGAACTGAAATGTGAAATAATAAGATATTTGGGATTTGCTTTAAAAACCCTAGCAAAGGGGCACCTGAGTGGCTCAGTGGGTTGAGCCACTGCCTTCGGCTCAGGTCATGGTCTCGGGGTCCTGGGATCGAGCCCCACATCGAGCTCTCTGCAGGGAGCTTGCTTCCTCCTCTCTCTCTGTCTGCCTCTCTGCCTACTTGTGATCTCTGTCTGTCAAATGAATAAATAAAATCTTAAAAAAAAAAAAAAAAAACCCTAGCAAAGGGGCACCTGGGTGACTCAGCTGTTTAAGCAACTGCCTTCAACTCGGGTTGTGATCCCGGGGTGCTGGGATTGAGCCCTATGTTGGGCTCCTTGCTCAGTGGAGAATCTTCTTCTCCTTCTCCCTCTGCCCCTCCCCCTGTTCTCGCTCTCAAATAAATAAACATATGTATATATAAAATCTTTAAAAAAAACAAACAAAACTCTACACCAAGGGGGCACCTGGGTGGCTCAGTTTGTTGAGGAATCCGACTCTTGATTTTGGCTCAGGTCAGGACTTGGGGTAGTGAGATCGAGCCTCACTGAGTGGGGCTCCCCACTCAGAGGGGCATCTTGCTTTGGATTCTCTCTCTCTGTCCAACCCCCTCGCTTACAGGCTGTCTCTCTCTAACATAAATTAGTAAATCTTAAAAAATAAAAGAGATAAAAAACAAACAAAAAAAATTTAAAAACCAAGTCTAGGAGGGGACCTGGGTGGCTCAATTGGTTAAGCCTCTGACTCTTGATTTTGGCTCAGGTCATGATCTCAGGGTCATGAGATCAAGCCCCATGTCAGGCTCTGCATTGGGCATGGAGCCTGCTTAAGATTCTCTCTCCCTCCGCCCACCCCCTCCCCACCCTCCATGTGTGCTTTCTCTCTCTAAAAAAATTAAGTAAATAAATAAAAACTCCAGCAGAAAAAGGAGAGAAGGTAGAAACGGATAAAACCATGTATAGGCAGGCAAATGTTGCTAACTACTGAAAATGGATGATGAATACATGGGGATTCCTCATATAGTTAGTTCTCTCTACTTTTGGGGGAACTTTGAAAATTTCCAGCATAGGAAGTTAAACAAGAAAAAAAGCTTTATGATCAAAAATTTAAAAAGAAAAATAATCTTTAAAATAACAATATTTTGGGGCACCTGGGTGGCTCAGTGGGTTAAAGCTTCTGCCTCTGGCTTAGGTCATGATCTCAGGGTCCTGAGATCAAGCCCCGTATTGGGTTCTCTGCTCGGCAGAGAGCCTGCTTCCTGCCTCTCTGCCTACTATGATCCCTGTCTGTCAAATAAATAAATTTTTAAAAATCTTAATAAATAAACAAATAAATAACAATATTTTATACATTATATGCCAAGGAATAAATCCATGAGTACATGTTGATTTAAGTAACAGAATAAATACTTGAGAGAGAAGCAGCAGCTCTTCCTTAGAGAAGAATTCCGATAAATTAACTTAGAAGGAGTGGGGAAGAGAGAGGAATCTCCACTAGAATAACACATTAGCAACTGCCTTAGTGAGATCCAAGCAGGTCCACCGAGATCCACCGAGGATACAAGAGTTTGAGAAGAAACAAGATTGTCTCAAAGTAGCTCAAGCAAGGTATTTGATTAGTTAAGAAGGGAAAAATTGGAACTCTGCATCAGACCCCACTCTAACCAACTGCTCAAGATTAATATTACCAATAAAAAGAAATGGCAGGGGTGCCTGGGTGGCTCAGTGGGTTAAAGCCTCTGCTTTCGGCTCCGGTCATGATCCCAGAGTCCTGGGATCGAGCCCTGAATCGGGCTCTCTGCTCGGCAGGGAGCCTGCTTCTCTTCCTCTCTCTCTGCCTGCCTCTCTGCCTACTTGTGATCTCTGTCAAATAAATGAATAAAATCTTTAAAAAAAAAAAAGAAATGGCAAAAATAAACAAAAAAGGAATCCTTAACGGTTTAATTACAAAAAAAAACCCAAAAAACAAAAACCAAAAACCAAAAACCAAAACAGTATTAGATTACAACAGAAGCAAATGAATTTATATATTAAATTGGTGCCATATCCACACAGAGGAAAAGAAGTATTTCAAATAACCTTTTTAAAAGCACTAAATACCCTTAGTGAAATATTCTAAGGACAAATGGACTTGAACAAGCTAAAACATCACTTGAAAAGAAAAATAGTAAGGGGAACTAGTTTATAGATGTTGAAAAATGTATGCATATTAGTATAAGGAAACAAGATTGTCAGTTGAAATACAAGAATAAAATCAAAGAAATAAAAATCTTAGTATTGTATTTGAACTGGACACTCACAAATTACAAGAAGTAGTGACTCCACGATAGACAAAACAATACTGTACCAGTGTTGTTTCCTGAACTTGCTGTGTCGTGTGCTACGGTTATGTGAAAGAATCTTTGTTTTTAGTAAAAATACAATGAAGTATTAAGTGCTTAAGGACAGGATATATGCAACTTACTTTTAAGTGGTTAGGGAAAAAAACTGGGTGTATACACACACATGCACCTACACACATATATAATTTATATATATACTAAAGAGAGAAAGATAAAGTTTAGAAAAATATTAATTGGTGCAGAAAAGGGAGCTTTTGTCAATTCTTCCACCTTTACATAATCTGACTGTTGAATGTGGTGGGGGGGTCCACCGCATTATGCCCTATATATATATTTGAAATTTTCCATATTTATTTTCAATGAGCCATCATTGTGTGATGTTAGGAATTTTTTTAAAAGCTAAGAGTTTTTCAGGTGTGGCATTCAGTCCACTTGCCTTTTTCTAGGTGATAAGTCTGATCCAGCCATGGTTAAAGTCTGTCTTTCCCAACTAGGGCCTACCCAAGGGAAGGGCAGTTTGCCCTGAGTGGGGTAGGGACTGTGGATTCAAGGACAGGGGCGGGTCCTACACATGCCTGGGCTCTGGAGGCCACCTATCCACACAGCTAAAGCCTAGGCTCTCTCTGGGGGTCTACTGTTTTACCTTTATTGAGGACTGTGAGAGGTTTCCGGCTGCTGGGGTCCAGACTGCTGGGAGCAATGGAAAACCGAGGTGCAATGGTGAGACAGGTGATGGGCAGCCGGGCAGGGATGTAGCCAGAAGTAAAGAACTCGTCATTGAGCAGCTCATGAATCGTGGGGCGGGCAGTAGGATCTGTCTGAAGCATCTTCTGGATGAGGGAGGCAGCCACAGGGTTGACATGCTGGAGCAGAGAGGGAGGGCCATGAGTGGGACATAATGGGGAACCCGAGTACAGTGCTGTCATAGGTACTGAAGCCCCTGGCTCACATACGCCATGTTCAATGGCCATAAATCTGCCATGTTTCCCAAACTGGCTTTACTGAGTTGACAAATGTCAATCTAAGCTGTGAAAATGATCACTTCTCTTTTTTTTTGAGCCTCAGGAGTCACTGGATTTCCCTTGAATTTATTCCAGAGCAACTTAACTTGCTCACCACTAGGGTAGCACTTGAGAACATAGGTTGTAGGGTCTTAAAAAGACTTGATTAGGTCCCAGAACTCTCCCTAGTACTGTCCCTAATAGCAGTTATGGCAAGTAACCAGACATGCTCAGGACTTTGTGTCTTCATCTGGAGAGTAAGGACATAGCAACGAGCCTGGAGTCCTACTAGGATTCGATGAGGGATACCATAACCCAGCAGAGGTCAAAGGCATAGTAACAGCCTAGCATTAGCTGTACACTTACTATGTGCCAGGACAGTGTTCCAAGCTGTCATGTGTATTAACTTGCTTACAAAAACACCTAAAGGGGCAGAGGTCTCTATTATCTCTCTTTTGCAGAAGAGGAAATGGAGCACAGAGAGGTTAAATGCCTTTCTAAGAGTACGTATGTAACGAGTGGTGAAGTCAACACCCACTCCAAACCCTCCAGGGTCTGTCCATCTGACAATTAAATGACCCTTTGTGAGAGATTTCGTCTGTCCTTATGCAGACAGGGCTCTTGGGTTCATAGGAGTCAAGGCTACCAAACCAGAAAGCAGCCACATGTCAGGCTTCTGCACAAACCGGCTATTGCTTTCAATGCACTGACACCAGTGGTTGTGAAAATGCACATCACTTTGGATTCGAGGTGGTTCAGGATTCTGTGGGTGCTTACTGTACAAGGTACCTTGTGAGCTGCTCCCTTTTATAAATAGGAAACTAGAGTTCAAAAGATTCAGGCCACTTGCCCAGTCATCTGGCTACTACGTGGCAGAGCCCAGTTAAATCAAGGTCCATTCCCGGAGGTTAAGCAGCACTTCTATGTCTGCCTCCTGCTCCCTCCCCATTTTTTTCCCCTCTTTCCACATCTTTTGGGTTACCTACCCAACCTCTGAGAATCTATAAACTCTCTCCCCTTAGAAAAAATGCTTCTGTGCACACGTCAAGCTCTGTATGTTTTAGACAGAGCTCTGTGGCTATCCTAGGGGTAGGGGTGACCTAGCTCTGTTCCCGGGATATGGCTCAGCACAATAAACAGCTTTTGGGGGGAAAAAACCCAAAAAACAAACCATATTTAAACTTTTTAAAAAAAGTGTTTTAGTCACCTTGGGAATACTGTAGTCATTCTTCTTGATCCGGAGGTAGGTCTCTTTGAGGCAAGAGGTCTCAAAAGGTGGTTTGCCCACTAACAATGTATACCTGTAAGCACAAGGGGGCTGATTTCGCTCAAGGCTCCCAGCCAAAACCTACCTGCTGGAGGAATCATCTCAGGGTGGGCATCTGGAAACTCTGACTTTGGGGTCCTTGAGGATAGTCATCAAGTCCACAGGAGCCAGGGCATGGGTGGGGCTAAGCCCTCAGAAGAAGACAGGTGACAGCACCAGGACTCTTAAGGCCAGTAGTGACTTTCCAGCTGGAGCCTGTAGGAATCCAGGGCCCCAGAGGCTGCAGGCCAGAACAAAACAGGTCCCAGTGTGCGGGCTACCTGCTCTTAAAGAGGCAGCCCCACTTTGATGGCTCTGCACTCAAGGCATGAAGTTTTCATTTGAAAAAGCTCTACTGCAAAGAAGTCTGGAAGCCACTGCTACAACTCACTTTTAGTTCTCCAGTACTGCGGACAACAACAACAAAAAAAGAGAACACCCAAAAAGGCCCAACCCTCTGCCCACCACCCACCTGCTTTAGGAGGCCTTGATCAAGACTTTATTGTGCATGGAAATCGCCTAGAGATCTTGTTAAAATCCAGATTCTGAGCCAGTCAGTAGCCTGCGTCCTGAGATTCTGCATTTCTAACAAGTTTCTGGGCAATGCTGCTGCTCTGTGGACCACATTTTGAGCAGCAAGGGCCTAGAGCAGGTTTGTGGAGGCCCCCCAGCTCCACAGCCCAGGCTGCTGCAAGAATCCCACAGGATACATCAGTGACAAGAAAAGATATGGAAATCAGGCTTTGTTTTTGGGCAATCTGTTCTCTGGAGCAGCCTCTCCATAGGCAGAAAGGTCCAAAGGATAAAGTCAGCCAG
The DNA here is from genome assembly GCA_003697995.1 of Taxidea taxus jeffersonii. NCBI lineage: Eukaryota > Metazoa > Chordata > Mammalia > Carnivora > Mustelidae > Taxidea > Taxidea taxus. Next base: position 5,092 of record RCUC01146136.1, on the reverse strand, counting down.
GTGAGATGTCCAAAAAGGCCAGGTGGGTCTGAAGACAACTCCCAACTTACATGATACACCCAATGGACCACACGTCCACCTCGAAACTGTGCCCTTTCTTGCTCAGCACCTCAGGAGCTATGTAATTGGGAGTCCCGCACAAGGTCTTCTTGCGTTCCCCGTCATATTCCACTTTGGTTGCCAGTCCAAAATCCCCTGGGACAGAGGGAGGAAGGTGGGTATTCAGTTGCTAGCCTGTCCTCTGCCAATGAAGAAAGCTGGTACAGGTGTGACTGTCAAGAAGCAGGGTCATTTGATCCCTCAGGCTCCTACTCCTCGTAGGCAGCAAGGCTTGCCCCAGATTCTCCCCACCATGCTGGCCCAGGGCAGTGCCCCCCTTGCCCCTCCTCTTAGAAAGGAGGGCCACATTTCTAAAAGGGAACCGATTGGAAATGGCACTACTCAAATGCCCTTAAGGAATCAAGCAAGTAAAGATCAGCACTGCTATTTGCTAAGTTTGTGAGTTAAGAGCAGGCAGAGTTGGGGGCTGTGGCAAATCTGAGGGAGCCCAAGGTGAACAGCAGCTTTTTAGCCCAGCAAAGAGGTGTGTGAGGGGATACTGTCTCAGAACTGCAGGGGCTTCCAATTGTTTAAAGAGAGTTCCAAATCTTAATTTTTATATCAAGCATCCCAATTTATGTCACTGGAAACGAATTCAAATTCTTTTTAAAAAGTACTGTGTAGGAGCACTAAAAAATGCATCTGCAGGATACAGGCTTGGGCTCAGTTTTAAATTTCTGTGCTAAAGAGAGGATTCTAGAGGCCATCAACAGCCCAGACTTCTACCATCCTCTTCCTCCCTCCTTTGTCTCCTTCCTATTTCCTCTCCCAGCCTCCACCTCATTTCGGCTTCTGGGGGTGTCAAGCACCCCTAAAAGCTCAGCACTCACCTATTTTCACCTCCAGATCCTCATTCAGGAAAAGGTTGCCCAACTTGAGGTCCCGGTGAATAACCCGGTTTCGGTGCAGGTACTGGCAGCCAAGGACAATCTGCCGAAGGTAGTAGCGGGCTTCCGGCTCGGTCAGTGCTTTTCTCCGTTTGTGCAGCTCCAGTAGAGACTGAGTGGGGGAAGGAGAGGCGTAATGGGGTGCCCGTACCAAGGCACAGGGGGAAGGGCTTGTCATTAAACAGCCCAGGACGCCCCCCACCTTCCAGGACAGCTAGGAGCTGTTCTCTCCCTTAAGACTGGCCCCTACTGCTGATAGCACCCCTTCTCCCGCTAGCTGCCTCCCAACCCTCCTACCTGGAACACCTCCGCCCCGCCGCGCTCCCCTCCCGGAAGCTCGGAGTCCACAGTATCCCTCCCTAGGCCTTTGCGCAGGCAGGAGATCCCTCTCCAGCCGCCTCGCTTTCCGGAAGCTCCGAAGTCGGCTCCAACCACCCTCTCCCGGACCCAACCCCACTCCGGAAGCTCCCGACTCGCAGCACCCCTTCACCGGGACTCCTCCCTTAGCAACTCCGGAAGCCCCTGCGTCCAGTACCAGGATTCTCCTCCTACTCGCGCCACCCCCGCTCCGCTCAACACCTAGGGTCCAGGTGCCTCCTTCACCACCAGCAACAGCACTCAGGCACCACTTAACCGGAACCCCCTCCCCTAGCAGCTCCAAGTGCCAAGCACCCTCTCCCCTCTCCTCGAGACCTTTACAACCCCTACGTAGCTCGAGGTTCCCAGCACCTCTTCTCTAGCAGCTCCAAGCTCCCGGAGCCCCCAGCCCTGGCCCCGAGGCAGCGACACTCACCCTCCGGCGGCAGAGCTCCAACACCACGAATACGAAGTCATTGTCCTCGAAAAAGCCGTGGAAGCCTACGATGTGCTGGTGGGCGAGGCTGCGGTGAATGGATATCTCCATGGACATCTTCTCCTTCTGGTGCGGCTTGAGCAGCAGAGACTTAGGCACGATCTTGCCCGCGAAAACCTCCTTAGTGTCGGCGTCCGAGATTTCGAAGCATTTAGCAAAGCCTCCCTTCCCCAGAAAGCGTCCCCGCAGGTAGCGCCGCCGGCTGCGCGGGTCCACTAGGACCTCCGGGATCTCTTTCGCCGGCGGAGCAGCCGCCGGGGCCCCGGGAGCTGCACCTCCGGGACCCCCGGCTTTCCCTGGGTCCGCTGGTGCCCGCGCCAGCTTCCCTGCAGTTGCCGTCGCACTCATGTTCCCGAAGTTGCTCCACGGACCTACCAGGGTCTGGGCAGAGGCTTGGCACCGCTCCGCTCCTCCTCGAATTCAAACGCGGCGCCGGGAACGTTACAAGAGCCTGCGCGCCACTGATTGGCCGCGGGGATTTAAAATCCAAACCCGCCCGCCGCGCGGCACGATGGGAGCGCTCTGCACCGCGTCCTCCTTTAAACCCGTACCCAGCCCGGGTGGCGGCGGGGAGAGAAACTTGATTGACAGGGACTCGTGCAGAGCCGACACGTGGGAAGCCTGGGAAACCGTACCCGGCGTGCGGATGCCGAGACCCGTCCGGAGGAGAGCGGGGAGTTCAGGGGAGTTCTTCCTTTCTTGGCGGCCGGGGAAAGGTCCTGCCGTTCCCACGTACCTACTCCAGGAAGCCTTCCCTAATACCTTCCTCCACCCCCACCCTGCCTTCTAAACTATAAACTCTTGAGAACAGAGATCTGTCAGGGCAGCCTCAGGCAGCCGCCAACGAGACAGCTGAGCAGTCCTCAGCAATCTTCCGAGACACCCCAATAAGCTAAAAAACCCAAGTAAAAACACGAAGCTTGCCAGGCAGATGCACTTTCATGGCACGGTCCCTACCTTCAGAGTAACAGCTGCTCCTAAATCCCTGCAGAATATAGAGCAACTCCACTCAAGCATATATGGTTCAGGGACTACCAGCATTACCATCACCTGGGAACTTGTTAGAAAGAAAATTTCAGGCCTTACCGCAGACCTCCTGACTCAGGAATCTGCCTTTCAATGTGACTGTCAGGTGATTCGCACACATTCTGATGTTCCAGATGCACAGTACCAGGGCCCCCCACGATGCAAGAAAGTTGTCTGGCTTGCTCACTGCTGTATTTACCAGGGCATAAAATAGTGGACCCTCAAGTCTGGTGAGAGGAAGGATGGCTGGTTGGCAGAATGCCCAGCAAATTGGTAGGCCAGGCGATACACCTTGCAGGGATGTGTTTTGTTTGGCCTCCCATTTTCGAAAAATTGGATTAATTTACAGCACTTAAAAATCAAGAGAGCTCACATAAAAATTCAGATTTGTGTTTTTTCCTAACAAACAAAAACTAGAAGGTCCGCCGCTCTATGTCTACATATTTTCCCAGTTTGTGATAGTGCCCAGCTACTTCTCTCTCTGCCCATTTACCTGACTTCCCAAAGTCCTGAAGTGGCAGACCTGCCCAAGTTCGTATATGTGCTGCCGAAGCGAGCACAGACCTGCCCAAGTTCGAAGCCCTTTTTCTGTGCACCCTTGTACCCTATGATGTCTCAGGTAGAGCCCACCAAGTATCAACCATATTCTAAGTATCTCTTTACCTGCCTCCCAATAAACTGAGAGGTGATGATGACATCTTTCCTAGCCCATGCCCCAAGCTCCCAGAGCAATGCCTAGCAAAAAGGAGTAACTGAAATGTTTGCTGAATAAAAGGAAGTTTTTAAAAAAGTTATTATTTTTTTTATCCTTGTGGTGGATAATCTTTTTATTGAAGTTTAAGATACATAGAGAAAAAGTTTACATAACTGTACAGCTCAATGAATTTTCACAACTTGAACCCACCCCACGTAAATAACACCCAAAATGAGGAAGACAGAAAAAAAAATGAGGAAGACAACACTACCAACACCCCAGAAGTCCCCTGTGTGCCCTGTTTTGGGAGCCCCAAAAACCAGCCCACAGTTTGATGACTACTTAGGAGACTCACAGGACTCAGCATAGAGTCATCAGGCTATGACTTACTGTCATCAGGCTATAATTTATTACAATGAAAGGCTACCAGGCAAAATCAGCAAAGAGAAAAGGTACAGAGAACAAAGTGCCGAGGAAATCGGGCACAAACTTCCCAGAGCCCTCTCCCAGTGGAGTCACACAAGACATACTTAATTCCTCCAGCGGTGAGTTACGATAACAAGTGTGAAATGTTATTTGCTAGGGAAGTTCCTTAGAGACTCAGTACCCAGGGCTTTTACTGGGGGCTGGCCAAGTAGGCACCCTCTGTCTAGCACATAACAAAATTCTGGATTCCTGGAAGGAAAGCAGGTATTCAGCATAAACCATATTATTTTGCACAGTTCAGGCACAGGGAGCTACTTTTATCATTCAGCGAGTGTTGAGAACCCTCTCAACGTCCAATTATCCAGGTGTCAGCCAAGGGTCAGCCTTGCAGACAAGGAGAGCAGTGTCGGGCCTACTGTGTTAACTCTCTTCTGTACTGGCCTCCACCTTGGCTATTGGCCCAGGCTTTGATACAGCAAATTTGTTATCAGTAGGACCCCATGCGAAAGGACGAGACCAACCTGCAGTATACTGATCTCAGTTATGCTCCTTAGGGGTCCTGCGTTTAGCCAGTTAAAATAAATCCCATTAACAACACAAGTCTATTTTAGATATGGTATAAGTGAACTATACCTCAAATTTAAAAAACAAACAAACAACCAAAAAACCTCCACGGTCTATCTTAGAAAGCCAAGTGGCTTCCTCCAAACTTCTGTATGATTCATTTCTACCTGGCCGGAGGTACCAATTCAGGCCCAGCAAGGCCGCTATGTTCAAGCTGATCTGAAGCCTTCCAGGACTGAGGCAGTGTGGCAAGAGCGCACCAAGACAGAAGTACAATCCCAGAGGGCAGAAGGTTCCCCTGGAAACGAGATTGCAATGTTAGGGTACCTCAAGCATGATTTATGTTAGGCAGCGGAGGTTAACAGGGCCCCCACGTAAGCCTCCTGCCATGTGGCCTCCTGCCCAGGAGTTTCCAGTCCAATCTGAAAGATCCAACCAGCCCTCGGTTCTGCTTGTCCACGATACAAGTTTATGAAGTTTATGCATCTTGTGAGTGTCCATTCCATGTGAGAAGTGCAGAAGCCTGGCCCCTCGGTCAGTGGT
>ML105680.1:12375-27654 GCA_003697995.1 Taxidea taxus jeffersonii | reverse complement strand
TGACAATATTTGCCACAAAGTTTATAGAACAACATGCTTTCAGTTTGCATCTCTCTAGCTCTCCTATAATGCTTGTGTTTATGGTCTCTCCTCCATTAGTAACAAAACCAATACAAGAACTAGTATTCATAAATATTGTAAAGAAACATCTTTGTTTTCTGAAGTTTGCTAAGTTTTCATTGCTTCACTATTTGATCAGAATTTTGTTCTTAAAGGCGCACAAAGGAGAGTCACAATTTCTATCAAATATTTGAAAATGGTTCAAGGCCTTTCCCTTCACAAGAAGAGTCTGCACTTGGGATTTGCTTCCTGAGTAATTGTCATTTGGGTTTTTACTTCAGAGATTGGGACATTTTTCCCAAAGCTATTGTTTTTAAGTTTAAAAAAAAAAAAAACTATTGCAAGAGAGCCTGGGTGTCTCAGTGGGTTAAGCCTCTGCCTTTGGCTCAGGTCATGATCCCAGGGTACTGGGATCGAGCCCTGCATCGGGCTCTCTGCTCAGCAGGGAGCCTGCTTCCTCCTCTCTCTCTGCCTGCCTCTCTGCCTACTTGTGATCTCTCTCTCTCTCTGTGTCAAATAAATAAATAAAAATCTTTAAAAAAAAAGATTGCATTTTACATAATAGGATGTACCACTATAATTTTGACCCTAAAATAAACAGAAGACGTATAGTTTTATTCCTTTGGTTACAAAATATTATATAACAGTGTTTGCCATTTTATTAGATAATATGACTAGCTGTCCCATCAACACTAAATCAAAAAGCTGTAAAATTTCTAGGACTTCTTTAACAAACTCAACTTTTTTTCATTCGCTATATCCTGTTTCCCTCAATGCAAAATTTCTTTGCTGAGTTTAAAATTCTCCTCATCGATCCAAACATACCTCTCATTATTCTCCAACACCCACTACTGCTTTGGCCAATTTTACCTTGCTGTCCCTAACATAAGTTCTCTTCTACCTCTGACCTTAACTGTGTTCCACTTCATTTTGGGAATGTCTTACCTATCCTCTCTAGGGACCTAAACATCACTCCTTGGGTAATCCACACATATAAGTGATGTTATTTCAAAGAGGAGTAAGCAAATCAAGAAATATTATTGATAAATATTGTAATTATCTACTCTTTTTCATATTATATGATCATAGAAAATGGAAACTTTATTAAATAACATCTTGTGTAGGTTCAAAATCTCTTAACAAAATAGCTTAATAAAATGAATCACTAGCATTTTACTGTATACTAATAATGTATTAAAATTATGAAAACACAAACAATTTAGCTTTAAAGCAAAGCATTGGGTAAAATGTTGATGCATATATGCACTTGCCTATCGGTTATTATCCTGTTAATTTAAATTGCTAGCTGCCCCTGGGCTCAGTTGCTCCCTTTGACTTTCCTCTAGCGAACCAAGGCAGCTTCAGAATAAGAGCTCCCACTCTTGGACAGTTGTGCTCATTAGGCTTCAGAGTTTCTTGACATGTTTATGTACCCTGAGAGAAGTTCTCAGAAATTTCCTAAGGACTGTGTTACAGAACATTTGACTACAGTACTTCCCCTCCTTTTGACCTAACTTCTCCCTTCCTTGGATGAAAGATGAATATGGAGAGTTCGTAGGAGTTGTCAAACAGCAGGGGGTCATGGAAAAATGGAATGATCAGGAAGGAGCTTGCAGGAACTAAGTGTGAATGAGTGGTTGAGGGCCTTGCAGTAAGAGTACCAAGTTTCAAGGGGAACAGGGTCAGAAAAACAAAAGAGGATGAAAAAAGACATCCAAAAAGAGAACTGAGTTGCTGACTAGTATTTTTTGTACTTAAAAGTAACAGAGCACCTCAAATGCTAGAATAACGGAAGTATTGGAACAATCACTATTTCTGATATCATCTGTGTGCTCAGGTGAGAAGACATGGCTGGGTTTGTGCTCACTTTGAAGGGAAAGGACCTGGATTTGAGACCTTCTCAAAGGCACTCTTCGGAGGGAAGGTAGACTGAGTCCCAGAGGAAGTTGGCCAGTTGGAGGTAGAGAAGCTACTAGTTCAAAAACTCTTGAACACCTTGGAATGTGTGGATCCTACAAATGTTTCATTCTATTAATTACTTCAACAACAATGACAAATACCCAGCCCCTTTATGTGGGGAGGAACGGTGTTGCTACTGGCTCACATTGAGAGTGGATCTACTCAGCATCCTTTTTAAAGTTCTTTCTATTATATTTCCCTTCTATTGTTCCCAAGCCTTCAGTAAAATCTTGTTAAACATTACAACCTGTTCCCAGTGATTCCTGTGGGGAACTAAAAAGCCGGCTCTCTGCCCAAACTGAAAGTGAAGCAGTTTGGACCAGCAACAGCCACTTGAGAGAAGTTACTCTTAAGATCAAGGGTGAGATGACATGCTACGGGGCTTGTGGCAAACCGTGAGCTGGGGGCCGAGCAGGATTCTAGAGCCAGATGGCTGCTTGATGTGGCAGTGTCCAGGACAGATGTATATGCATTTGCTGGAGACTACCAGATGTTCCAAAGTAGGATAATTTGGGGAAAGCCTAGACATAATAGAGTCAGCTGGGGTTCTAGCTACATACTATGCATTAGAGGGAAAGGCCATGTGATATATTGTTGTTGCCTCAATCCTAGGATATTTGGTTAGCATTAACATTAGATTTGTAATGATGACACATAATTATATACATTATAAATATACATTAACATTTTTGAAAAAGGAGTAAATGGCCCAAGGCTTATTTTCATTTTGGTGCATTTTAATAATTTACTATACCATGGCTTGAAAAAATTTAAAGGATGCATAACTCTCATATAAGTAACTCTAATTACATATTCACCTATTAATTTCAACTTTTAAACTCCTCTAATTCCGAGCAAATGCTTTTTTCTCAGTAAAATCTTTAAAAATAAAATCATTATTTTTCAAATGCCTAAATGGTCTCCTGCAGTTTACCTACTCAGTGGCAGGGAAATGGATTCAACTCAGTACCAAAATGAGAAACGAATCTATCATTCCTGGGCTATACGTGAATCAGAGGTGTGCAAATGTGAGCAAATGAGGAAAGGAAACAAGAAGAAAGGAAGAAATACAATAAAAGGAAAGAGAGGTAATGATAAGAGAATAGAGTCTTCCCCTTACCTCCATTTTAGACACCAGTGAAACTCTACACACATTGTAAGTATTAATGGACTTTACTCGGGATGCCCCTTCAGATGTATATGCACATAGGAAATACATTACATCTTATGTCCACCGCTTCTTAAAAAGAAGTTATGTCCTCTGGGACACATGTGGCTTACACATTCCTTCAGAAATAATAGAACCTCACAGTCTATTTCATAGTTATACTTAAGAAAAAAATGGCATGAGAATTCTCACCTAAAAAATTTGTTAGTAAGGACTGCAATATCATACATATTTTCCCCCGTTGGTTATATAGGGCTTAAAGAAAATGAAATACATTTAAAATGAAAAAATATTTTAATATAGCTTTGTCCCTATCATTTATGTTTACTAATTTTGTGCTTCAAGGTACATTTTCTAAATTTATATTTTAGGAATCCTGCAAAGCAAAATCCAAGAAATTAAAGACAGATATTACTGTACTTGTAAAATAAGATATGACCTAATTACAATTATTAATATAAATTAGACTTGCTTCACAGATGCTAAAAATAAAAATTGCCAATGTTTATTTTAATAATTTCATAATTCTAACACTGTGTGTAGGATCTTAAACTGTGACAGATTTACTACTATTTTAATTTAATAGAACATAGTTATATGTTCATGGAACTATGAATTTATTTTAACTGAAATTCTTTCTAAGATTCAGTGTAACTGTAATTTTTGCCAGCAGTAGTATAAATTGTAAGACTTTAAAGGTGTGTTCCTTAAATTTAATCCTTTTACTCATTTCCATTTAATTTACATCACCAAGTCACAAAGTAGTTAAGTAAATATTCTTTCATTTACAAAGATTGAACCCAATCAGAAATATGGGTCCAACTAGGGTTAGAAGGAAAGGCATTCAACCAACATGGAGAATGAGTAAGTAAATGGATAGTATATCCAGTTGATGGTGAAATAGTAGAGATATAGAAGTCTAATTTTTATCTTACTCTATTCTTTTTTTTTTTCAGTGACAACTCAGGTTAAATCTTCAAACCTTTGCTGAGAACTAAAATTTGTATTTTAAAATTAATTGTTATTAACTTTATTAATTGTTATCTCCTTGATTTTGATGCATAATTTCATAAATAGCTCATATTCTATTCTATCATTTACAAAAATATCCTCCTTGATTCTTCATAATTATATTCTTTTGCAATTATATCATATTGTATCATGAAACCCACAAATATTCCAAATTCTAGCTGTGTATGCCATTGGTTAAGAAAGAAAACATTATTATTTCCAACATCCCTTACTTACACAAGGTTCTTATTGAATTTGATGTTTCAAATAACACACTTGACAATTTTATTGTTGTCAGTGATAAGAGTGCAGCTCAAACAAAACAAATGTCCTTTGCTGTCAAAGACAAGGATATCTCATGTCTTGAATGCCATCACAGACAGGAAATTGCTAGCACTGGTCTGAAACAGGGATTTCTGGAAGGAAAAGGCAAAGGCTTCTTGACAAACTACATTCTTTAAAAATTGTCCATCAATCAAAGGAAGAAAAATTCTTTAGGTTAGATGTTAACTCTTCTAACAGAAGCATATGGTTATGCAATTACTCTCCACACAAGAAAAGCCCAGGAATTGTAATAATTGCAAGGGCATATTGTGAAAGACTTCATGAGTTTTATCTATTCTGTTGAAATACTACTGTTAATTAAATTGCATGTAATAAAATAAAACTATATAGAAACAAGCATGTTAACTATACTTTTAAATTATATTGGTTAAATGCAATGACAAGACAGGTAAAAATCTGAAAATAAATAAAACTTGACTGTTCTAATTTTTCAAGTGTAATCAGAATTTGTAATGCATGTATTTCAATGAAAAGGTCATGTGATAAGTAAACCACTCAAATATTTTAAAGATTACACATTAGGAATACAGTTCTGTGTGTATTCCTTCCACATTTATTGCTACTAATGTCTTATTATATTATCTCAGGTAAAATCTCAATTGACTGGCAATAGATTATCCAATTCCTTTTTCTTCCAGAGCAACAAGACATTTTATTGCATTTCTTTTCTTTGCGTCTTGCCATAGTCTTTTTCATTAAGGTATACTATATCAAGTGTGCTCAGCATGTTGTGAAGAGGATAAGTCTCCACTTTTCAATTGCCTTTGGGATGTGGTAAGAAAATTAATTAAATGTATTATATCATATTATTGACTGAATGACTTCAATATCATCATTTACATTTCTCAAAATATTACTACATATCACAAAGGCAAATCTGGTGTATGAAACAAATCCTAGCCTGTGAGAAATGGGGTTAAAAAGTAGTTGCTCACAAATAAGTAGGGTTTAATCAATAATTCTTGCTAACCCATCCTATCAGTAAGTTATTGCGGAACTCAAATATATTTCATGATAAAAAATAAGATATAAAGTAAAAAGGGGGGAAATATCACATTACTTTGTTTCTAAAATTAATAGAATAAGAACATAAAGATCTAGGAAGCATTTGTGTTTTGGTCTCTGTGTGAGTGAGGTGTTAGATGAATTAGCTAACAAAGAGCCTATGCTTAAACCTGTAACTGAACTGGAAAAATATTGTCACTAATGGAAAAAAGGGCAGAGGCTTTACATCTTTCCCGTATTCCATCTCGCTGTGAAGTCAATGGGGCGAGAAATATAGGCAAGCAGAGAACAAAGATTCATGACTAAGAACTCACTGAGAAACAGTTTAACATCTCAGAAAGAACAGAAAAGGCATCCCTAGTCATTAATTATCAAAAAATCACAATAAAAAGCATTACATTGAGCCTGTTATCCACCACACTGGTAGCATTTAGCTAGAGGCAATATTATGTAGGACTCTGAGCTGGGATTTGGGTGTTAGACAACATAGGCTCTTTTTCTGATTCTGTCACTCCAGTGTTTGATAACCCTGGCAAACCTAATTAATCTTTCTTAGCCTTCATTTCTCCATATTGACAAATGGAGCTAATAACTACGATACTGAGGTACACCTACGCCTGCAAGTCAATTTTTGCTGCTTCAGACACTGCACTGATGAACCTTGTGTATTGACTTAAAATAACTTCCTGCAAGTCATCAATGGATTCAAATCACCATGGTACTCTGTTAGCTACTGATAGTCTTAAAATTACAGAGTAAAGATTGGCTTGAAGTGATGACTTCGAAAATTTTGCAGTAAGTTAAAAGATATGTACTTGCTAATTCTTCTAAAGAGAGAAGCTCCTGATTTAACAACAGCAACAACAACAAAAAACATTACATGATGGCCCACATTATGTAAACAAGCTCAAACTGTTCATGAAAGCAAACATAAGTAGATAGTTTTTCCCTTTATATTCAGACACAAGTATTTGAACGATATTGACTGGAATTTCTTGCTCCACGGTCTGAAAGAACTTTATATAAAGTTTCTAGGTATTCGTGTCTATAATGAAAGTTATTTATTATGAAAACAAGCCTCATGCTGTATTTAAAACATATGACTTGATCTTGCAATAAATAACCAAGAATCAATAAGTTTTTAATTAATTATAATAATTCAAATAAAAGGCTGAATACAAAGATATATTTCATTGTTATTAAATATTAAAAACTGAAAAGGCCAGGTTGTTTATATTATCACAGTCAGACTTATTCTAGCAAATATATTAAAATATAATTTTATATAAATATGAATTTTATATATATATAGATTTTATATATATGAATATATATAAATTTTATATATATATAAATATATATAAATTTTATATATATATAAATTTATATAAATTTTATATAAAATATGCTCTCAGATGCCCATTAGCCTTTTTTCTAGTCTGCAACCATTTCAGACACGTTCCCACTTCTAATCTTTGCACCTGCCTTTCGTTTGGATAATATGCTCTTTTTGTCAGTGCTCAGGTGGCTGACAACTTTTTATCATTCAATTCTCAGCCCCTCTGTCATCTTTTCAGAGTCCTTTGCTGACCACACCATCCAAAGTCTCTGACCCAGTCACATTCTGTCACAGGACAGTATTTATATCCTTCAGAGCACTTACTGATCTCAGAAGTTACCTTTCTTAAATCACTAGTTACATATTTATATCTGTCTCTAATACAGTCTAGCCAGTATAGGAGACATCCTCAAGATTAATATCCAGGGATTAGAATGGGACAATTCTAAACTTAATTGCCGGTGGCCCTTTTTAGAGACAGGGTGCTGAGAGCCCATTTATCTTTAGCTTTAAGCCTTATATTCAATTTCGGGACAACAGAGATATTCCATATAGTTTACATTGACATTGTTATTTAACAAGAAACTAATCTACTATCATGAGTAGGTGAACTAGAGGTGCGATAAAGGGCATAGTTCTCACACTTCACACCTGGCTGAGAAAAATACATCTCATTCCAATTTTACATTAAATATTGTTTACAGAGAAAAATTTTTTTCTTTTCTGAACTAAAGGCAGAGATTCAAATTTCAGGTAAATCAAAGTCAGAGAGAACTGAATAGTTGTGTTACTATCCTGTAAATATTTCATTTATCTAACTTCAATGTAATATTGTAAAAATATGTAAATAGCTTTTTATAGAAATATAACAAATTTCAAAAGCTCTGTCAGTTCTTTAAGGGTGTTAGAATTGAACAAACTTTTAGTAAAATTACCCTTCTCACTTAGTAATTAGTAGAATTACTTGCATCTTCCATTTCCTTCCCCAATACAATTACATTCATTGGCTTAGCTTTCGTTTGTTTGTTTTCTTTAAACAAAAAGAAACCCAAGTCTCCAGAAAACAGCAACTAGAAGGATTCAAGGAACCCAAGGAGCATGTTCTTTCTATCTCATGTATCAGCTTCTTTCTGATTATCTACTTAAATAATTTTTCTCAACATATATATCCTCTCTGGTACTCAAGCCACATGAAAATGACCATCAATATCCCCTTAAATTCACATGAAAGAGATCTAGTCACATGGAGAGACCAAATTTCAGACCAAATTTTAATCTTTATTTTTCTCTCTCTCCCTTTCTCCAGCTCAACTCCAAACTCCTCCCACTACACACATGCCCGCCCCTCCCCTCCGCCCCCCCCGCCCCCCCCTCCACGACCAAAACGGGTTTTGAATTGCTTCTGCCTTATCCATTGCCCATCCCTGGACCAACCAATGGCTGTCAAAAGCTTCATTAATGGGTTCTCTTTACAGTTAAGGGAATTCTTTTGGAGAGCAGTGAAATCCCGAAAGATATATTCAGTCAAGGTGATGAGCCCTCATAAGATATCTGGACTTTTAGCAGTTAGAAATTCATTACCAATGAAAGTTTCTATCTAAAATTCAGCAGTGTCATATCTGCATTTTGTAACAAAAATTAATGGAAGTGGAGAAAACAGTTTAGAGCTATACAGATTATGGAAATAGATAATTAAGAGTTAGGAAGCTATTTTAATAGTTTAGAACACACATTGAGTTTCTAATTTAAAGCAAAGTCAGTGAGGTTGTGATCAAAGAGGACAGATTTCAGAAATATTTCAGGGAGAAATTTTATAAAGCTCAATGAATGATTAAGAAAATTAAGGGACAGGTAAATCTTAAGGATGACTCTTTTGTTTCTATCTTGAATCATAAGTTAGATGGTATTTCCAATGCATTGGTATGGAAAGTCAGAAAAGCAGATTTGGACTGTGGATAGGATGAGAACAATGAGTTCAGAGAAGAAGATGAAATTATAGATAAAAATCAATATAAAACTAGGCAGACATGGTCTATCTATGAAACCCAGGATTCACCACAAAGAAATATGAGTCTAACTCTTTACATGGTAACTAATCAGAAAATTTTGATAACAGGTTTTCTTGAGAATGTGACCCAAGGATATCACACAGCTGTGCTATCATACCGGTAAGCATATTTTAAAAACTCTCTTTAGACCCTCACGCTCTCACATTTTATTTTCAAAATATTAAAATCTCTCTCTCCTCCCACCTTGTCCCAGCACAAATACAATGTCACACTGTTCACCTTTCACTACATTTTCTCCAAGTCTTGTCATATTTCCAAACATGACTAGTCACTTGGAAAGCTCATCCACCATCCATTAACTGCATTTCTTGAGATGAACATTTTGCCTAGAATCCAGTAGATAAATCCCAGTAGATAATAAAGTCTTCTTTTTAACGTGTCATAATTTGACAGTTATCAATATATATAAAAACTGTAAGAAGTGAATAAATTAAAATACTAGAGAAAGGTTTACTGAATCAAACTGGGTCTAATGTGAGAGGAGAAAACAAAAGGATCTAAATACCAGAAGACAAAGATCATTGGCAATTATCAAAATAGGCAAAATAGAGAAATTCTTCTGAAAGATTAGAGCTATGTTAAATTAAATTTGAAGACTCAATATAGCAATGTTAGTATATAATATTGATAAGTTCATTTCATTAACAGTTAAATGTGAATATTATTAAGTCACATTCAGCTCATTGATACATTTTAGTAGTTTAAATTTAAAAAAGGGACGCCTGGGTGGCTCAGTGGGTTAAGCCGCTGCCTTCGGCTGGGGTCATGATCCCAGCCTCCTGGGATCGAGTCCCGCACCGGGCTCTTTGCTCGGCAGGGAGCCTGCTTCTCCCCTCCCCTCTCTGCCTGCCTCTCTGCCTCCTTGTGTGATCTCTGTCTGTCAAATAAATGGATAAAATCTTTAAAAAAATAAATAAATAAATAAATTTTTAAAAATTTCCAAAGGACCTTGTATTTGTCAAAGATACCTTCACGCCTGGGGGTGTAAACAAACGAATATTCACGATTACTCAAATCAGCTGCACGGAACTCACGTATTCTTTGAAAAGTAAACTACATCAGAGGATATGTTAGAAAAAAATATAACCTCAGCATATTAACAATCAAATTAAACAGACTCCTAGTTATAAATATGTACACTGAAAGCAACCTGGCAAGTTTCTAAAAATCCAAAAAAAACTTATTGTCAAGCCAAATTTAGCATACTTCTTAAACCTCTGCTGCTCTCTCTCTCCCTTACCCTCTCAATTTCTTTCTCTGTCCCTTTCTCTTTGTCTGTGTCTCTCACACACACATTATTTATCTTTAAAGATGCTTTAAATCCCACCATTAATCTAAGAAAGAGTATATCTGCTTATATTTTTTAAAGTGAAGAAATAAACCAGAAACAAAAGATTTTAGAAAAAAAGAATAAGTCTATGGTCATACCATCCTGTAGGCCCCCGATTTCTTCTGATCTCAGAACTGTGCCTCCTTAGTACTTGGGTAGGAGAAAAAAGGAAACAGAGTTGATAAAATAACAAATATTTTTACAAATACAAAACAATTTTTAATATAAAAATTCCAACAGAAGATTAATTTAAAAATGAGCATAGCCTACATAGAGTTGATAAAAGTAACTACACAGAAAGGAACTATTTAAGTGGTTTTTACTTATTTATTTATTTATTTATTTTTAAAGATTTTTTTTTTTTTTATTTGAGAGGAAGAGAGAATGCACCCCAGCACACGTGAAGGAGGGGAGGAGAAGAGGGAAAATGCAAGAGTGTTAAGCAGACTCCCCGATGAGTGCAGAGCTCCACATGGGGCTCAATCTCATGACCTGAGCTGAAACCATGATTCGGACACTGAACCAACGGACTGAGGCCCCAGGTGCTTCTTTTTTTATTTGACTTTTAAAGCACAATATTCCACCCTTAACCAGTAGAACTGAACCTTGAACTAGAACTACTGACATTACAAGGGAATAAGAGCAAAGATCAAATCTGTAACCATTATTTTCCCACATCTCTATCTGAAAAAAAAGAACTGAGGAGGGGACACCACACGACAATGGGAAAACAGAGCTGTAATTGTTCTGGTTTGTAATTTTTCATTTGGTAGGGTTTAATATCCATGAAAACAAACAAAACTACCACAAAACTAGAGTGGTCATAAAGAGAATTAGAAGAGAAGTAGAAGGAATGATAAATGTACTATTTCTTTTTATCCATCATACTAGGTAGTCAACAAAAGACAACCTCTAAAGTTGATGAGTCAGTAAAAAGGTGTTTAACCATATTATATAAATTTATAAAGTTAACTTCAGTGAGTAGCTAAATAAAAATACAAACCTTCCAAAATAACAGAAATTTTTAAAAATCAAGAAAACTAAAACTAAATAGCAGAATCTCTAAATAAAACAGAAGATATAAATAGCAGTCTGGCACATAATGCATATAAAACACTATGATAGCAGAAAATTTTCTTTTCAACAGATTATGGAACATTTATAAAAATTGATCATATGAAATTTATAATAATTTGCAAAATTTGTTTTAAACTATAGATTCCATTAGCTAGCTATGTAATCATTCTGAAAAGTTTTGAACTTAGAAAGAAACAAAAATACCAATTAGAAGTTTTAAAACTTTATTTTCAACCACTATTAGGTTAGAAAGTACTTAAGAACATAAATGTCTGATTATTTAGAAAATAATTGTAACCACAATTAAAATTATTCATGAATATTCTATTACTCCTTTTTTGGTGGGTATATAGTATACACACTTCTATTTCACACTTTGATATTTCCACATCAAACATTTGTTACAATTTCACTGATTAAATGTCCTCCCATTCTTTACTTACTGATCATGCCACTTCTGTCATAAATAAAATTCAATAAATGCATGTTTCTGTTTCCAAGCCCTGTGCCCTATTCTATTCTGTTCCTTATGGAGTATGTTTTAATGATTACAGCTTTATAAGTCTTGATCTCTAAAAGGGCTTGTCTCCTATTCCTAATTTCATTCTTCAGAACCATCTTTGTTATACTTGATCTTTTACTCTTCCATGTTAATAGGGACATATAGAATTTTATTTTGTGCATTTTTGTATTTGAAATATATAAGCTATATCACGCTGGGAAACTTACTATGTTATTTTTGCTTTGTTTTGTTTTTTTCACAAATAACTATGTTCTTTTTTTTATTATTTTTTTATTTCTTTTCAATGTTCCAGAATTTATTGTTTATGCACCACAGCCAGTGCTCCATGCAATATGTGCCCTCCATAATACCCACCACCAGGCTCACCCAACCTCCTAACCCCCTCTCCTACAAAACCCTCAGTTTGTTTCTCAGAGTCCACAGTCTCTCATGGCTCATATCCCCCTCCAATTTCCCCCAACTCCCCTCTCCTGTCCATCTCCCAATGTCCTCCATTTTATTCCTTATGCTCCACAAGTGAAACCATATGATAAGTGACTCTCTCTGCTCGGCTTATTTCACTCAGCATAATCTCTTCCAGTTCCATCCATGTTGATAAAAAAGCTGGGTATTCATCCTTTCTGATGGAGGCATAAGACTGCATAGTATATATGGACCATATCTTCCTTATCCATTTGTCCGTTGAAGGGCATCTTGGTTCTTTCCACACTTTGGTGACTGTGGCGATTGCTGCTATGAACCTTGGGGTACAGATGGCCCTTCTTTTCACTATATCTGTACCTTTGGGCTAAATACCTAGTAGTGCAATTGCAGGGCCATAGGGTAGCTCTGTTTTTAATTTCTTAAGGAATCTCCACACTGTTTTCCAAAGTGGCTGCACCAACTTTCATTCCCACCAACAGTGTAAGAGGGTTCCCCTTTCTCCATATCCTCTCCAACACATGTTGTTGACTGTCTTGTTAATTTGGACCATTCTAATTGGTGTAAGGTGATATCTCAATGTGGTTTTGATTTGAATCTCCCTGATGGCTAGTGATCATGAACATTTTTTTATGTGTCTGCTAACCATTTGTATGTCTTCTTTAGAGAAGTGTCTGTTCATGTCTTCTGTCCATTTTTTGATGTGATTATCTGTTTTGTGTGTGCTGAGTTTGAGGAGTTCTTTATAGATCTTGGATATCAGTCCTCTGTCTGTAGTGTCATTTGCGAATATCTTCTCCCATTCCGTGGATTGCCTCTTTGTTTTGTTGACTGTTTCCTTTGCTGTGCAGAAGCTTTTGATCTTGATGAAGTCCCAAAAGTTCATTTTTGCTTTTGTTTCCTTTGCCTTTGGAGACATTTCTTGAAAGAAGTTGCTGTGGCCGGTGTCGAAGAGGGTACTGCCTATGTTCTCCTATAGGATTGTGATGGAATCCTGCCTCATGTTGAGGTCTTTTATCCATTTTGAGTTTATCTTTGTGTATGGTGTAAGAGAACGGTCAAGTTTCATTCTTCTATACATAGCTGTCCAATTTTCCCAGCACGATTTATTGAAGAGACTGCCTTTTTTCCACTGTATATTTTTTCCTGCTTTGTCAAAGACTATTTGACCATAAAGTTGAGGATCCATATCTGGGCTCTCTACTCTGTTCCACTGGTCTATGTGTCTGTTTCACAAATAACTTATGTTCTTAAGAGTTACCAAGTTTTTTATGTATATCTAATCAGAGTTTCCAGCTGCTGCAGGATATGTTGTAAAGTTTAACCATATTACAGTTGTTCATTTTCCCAGTGATAGTTAGATTACCTCTAACACTTTGCTACTACAAATCATCATCCATGTCTCTTTATACCCTGTGTAGAATTTTGCTGGGATGTCCACCTAGGAGCTGGCTTTCTGGGTTGTTGGATGAGCATACTTAATTTCACCAAGTGGTAAAAGATGTCTTGACAATGAGGTTGAGCCAATATATTCTTTCAACATCAGTATACAAGATTCCTTTCTACCTTTCTTCCAACATTTGAAGTCATAAAATTAGATATTATTGTTTCTCAATCTGATGAGTACAAAATAATATCACATTTTAATTTTAATTTTTAGAATTAAAAATAAGTTTAAGCATCTGTTTATGTAACTATTAGGCATCTAGTTTTCCTTCATTTGCATTTTATAACTTGGCATTTATTGGGGGTATGCTATCTTTCCTTGTAATACAAGGTTCTTATAAAATGAAAATTATATTAATATTTTTTTATCCATACATAACATTGAATCTCAGAACATAATACCACAAAAGGAACATTGTTTTGACTTTTGAATTCAATCAAAACAACCCCCCAAATTGGAATTTTTCAGATATACAAGAAAAAGAACTAAAAAATGGAAAATAATAATAATAATAAATCTTAAAGCACAAATTCTTAAACAAGAAAGCAGAAGAGGCAAGCAAACTAAATAGAAAACAAAACATGTTATAAAGCCAAACTGTAATATAAAATTATATATTAGTTATAAATATAAAATGACAAGTATTTTTAATTTTTATCAAGAGAAAAAGAAGATAAAAAGTATTGTTAGGCATTTATGCAAACATAACTATAAATATAATGGAAATCTAAAATATACAAATGACTGCTAAATATAATTTTACCATCAAAGGATTTGAAGATAGGGTGTCATGCATAAACAATGAATTTTGGAACGTGAAAATAAATTTAACTTAATTTAATTTTAAAAAAACAAATGAAATGATCAAATTCCACATTCATAAGTCAAAAGATTATTTTTCATTAAGAAAATATAGGGAGGGCCAGTATTATAAGACTTTCTAGTAAATTCAAGAAGAGAATAATGAAGTTCTAGTCAATATAATAAATAATAATAAATGAGTATGGTTATTTAAAAGAAAATGAAAATTATCATTTGCATAAATGACATAATTTTATACCTAGAAAATAAAAATATAAACTCAGGGACTATTAGATTCACTAATTAGCAAGATTGTCATAAACTAATCAGCAGTGAAATTCAATAGTTTTTCTATAAATGATGACAACCAGATATAAAAGAAAATGCACTGTCAGCTTAGAAGTTACCATCCATTTTAACAGCAAGTAAAAAAGTTGAACACGTTGAAAAATCAACAGCTCTTCTAGGATGTTAGAGAGGGGGACACAGGGCACTCTGCAGCCCTCAAGACTGGACAGACAGGCAAATACAGGAAATGGCAACTTCCTGGAGCAAGACTCAACCTGCAGGAAGCAGGGCTAAGGTAAGAAAACGTAACTGTAATGACCAACTACTGTATCTCAGTGCAGACAACTTTGACAGTTAAAATCTCCAATGGGACTTCAGCAGAGGGGCCCCCACAATACCGAGAGACTTACCACCAGAAGCTTGTCTGGGTTTCCACA
>ML105678.1:108726-173226 GCA_003697995.1 Taxidea taxus jeffersonii | reverse complement strand
GATCCCATCTTCTTTCATTTTTACTTTTCCTACCACCTTAACTCCCACCCCCGTTGCATCTCCACTTCCTCATATCAGGGAGATCATGTGGTAGTTGTCTTTCTCCAGTTGACTTATTTCGCTGAGCATAATACGCTCTAGTTCCATCCATGTCATCGCAAATGGTAAGATTTCATTTCTTTTGATGGCTGCATAGTATTCCATCGTATATATATACCACATCTTCTTTATCCATTCATCTGTTGATGGACATCTAGGTTCTTTCCATAACTTGGCTATTGTGGACATTGCTGCTATAAACATTCGGGTACACGTGCCCCTTTGGATCACTATGTTTGTATCTTTAGGATAGATACCCAGTAGTGCAATTGCTGGGTCATAAGGTAGCTCTATTTTCAATTTTTTGAGGAACCTCCATACTGTTTTCCAGAGTGGTTGCACCAGCTTGCATTCCCACCAACAGTGTAGCAGGGTTCCCCTTTCTCCACATCCTCGCCAGCATCTGTCATTTCGTGACTTGTTCATTTTAGCCATTCTGACTGGTGTGAGGTGGTATCTCATTGTGGTTTTGATTTGTATTTCCCTGATGCCCAGTGATGTGGAGCACTTTTTCATGTGTCTGTTGGCCATCTGGATGTCTTCTTTGCAGAAATGTCTGTTCATGTCCTCTGCCCATTTCTTGATTGGATTATTTGTTCTTTGGGTGTTGAGTTTGCTAAGCTCTTTGTAGATTTTAGATACTAGCCCTTTATCTGATATGTCATTTGCAAATATCTTTTCCCACTCTGTCAGTTGTCTTTTGGTTTTGTTGACTGTTTCCTTTGCTGTGCAAAAGCTTTTGATCTTGATGAAGTCCCAATAGTTCATTTTTTCCCTTGCTTCCCTTGCCTTTGGCGTTGTTCCTAGGAAGAAGTTGCTGCGGCTGAGGTCGAAGAGGTTGCTGCCTGTGTTCTCCTCCAGGATTTTGATGGATTCCTTTCTCACGTTGAGATCCTTCATCCATTTTGAGTCTATTTTCGTGTGTGGTGTAAGGAAATGGTCCAATTTCATTTTTCTGCATGTGGCTGTCCAATTTTCCCAACACCATTTGTTGAAGAGGCTATCCTTTTTCCATTGGATGTTCTTTCCTGCTTTGTCGAAGATTAGTTGACCATAGAGTTGAGGGTCTATTTCTGGGCTCTCTATTCTGTTCCATTGATCTATGTGTCTGTTTTTGTGCCAGTACCATACTGTCTTGATGATGACAGCTTTGTAGTAGAGCTTGAAGTCGGGAATTGTGATGCCAACAGCTTTGGCTTTCTTTTTCAATATTCCTTTGGCTATTCGAGGTCTTTTCTGGTTCTATATAAATTTTAGGATGATTTGTTCCACTTCTTTGAAAAAATTGGATGGAATTTTGATAGGCATTGCATTAAATGTGTAGATAGCTTTAGGTAGCATAGACATTTTCACAATATTTATTCTTCCAATCCATGAGCATGGAACATTTTTCCATTTCTTTGTGTCTTCCTCAATTTCTTTCATGAGTACTTTATAGTTCTCTGAGTATAGATTCTTTGCCTCTTTGGTTCAGTTTATTCCTAGGTATCTTATGGTTTTGGGTGTCATTGTAAATGGGATTGACTCCTTAATTTCTCTTTCTTCTGTCTTGTTGTTGGTGTAAAGAAATGCAACTGATTTCTGTGCATTGATTTTATATCCTGACACTTTACTGAATTCCTGTACAAGCTCTAGCAGTTTTGGAGTGGAGCCTTTTGGGTTTTCCACATATAGTATCATATCATCTACAAAGAGCGATAGTTTGACTTCTTCTTTGCCGATTTGGATGCCTTTAATTTCTTTTTGTTGTCTGATTGCTGAGGCTAGGACTTCTAGTACTACGTTGAATAGCAGTGGTGATAGCGGACATCCCTGCCGTGTTCCTGACCTTAACGGAAAAGCTCTCAGTTTTTCTCCTTTGAGAATGATACTTGCAGTGGGTTTTTCATAGATGGCTCTGATAATATTGAGGTATGTGCCTTCTATCCCTACACTTTGAAGAGTTTTGATTAGGAAGGGATGTTGCACTTTGTCAAATGCTTTTTCAGCATCTATTGAGAGTATCATATGGTTCTTCTTCTTTCTTTTGTTGATGTATTGTATCACATTGATTGATTTGTGGATGTTGAACCAACCCTGCTGCCCTGGAATAAATCCCACTTGGTCGTGGTGAATAATCCTTTTAATGTACTGTTGGATCCTATTGGCTAGTATTTTGATGAGAATTTTTGCATCTATGTTCATCAAGGATATTGGTCTGTAATTCTCTTTTTTGATGGGATCCTTGTCTGGTTTGGGGATCAAGGTGATGCTGGCCTCATAAAATGAGTTTGGAAGTTTTCCTTCCATTTCTATTTTTTGGAACAGTTTCAGGAGAATAGGAATTAATTCTTCTTTAAATGTTTGGTAGAATTCCCCTGGGAAGCCATCTGGCCCTGGGCTTTTGTTTGTTTGGAGATTTTTGATGACTGTTTCAATCTCCTTACTGGTTATGGGCCTATTCAGGTTTTCTATTTCTTCCTGGTTCAGTTTTGGCAGTTTATATGTCTCTAGGAAAGCATCCATTTCTTCCAGATTGTCGAATTTGTTGGCATAGAGTTGTTCATAATATGTTCTTATGATTGTTTGTATTTCTTTGGTGTTGGTTGTGATCTCTCCTCTTTCATTCATGATTTTATTTATTTGGGTCCTTTCTCTTTTCTTTTGGATAAGTCTGGCCAGGGGTTTATCAATCTTATTAATTCTTTCAAAGAACCAGCTCCTAGTTTCATTGATTTGTTCTATTGTTTTTTTGGTTTCTATTTCATTGATTTCTGCTTTGATCTTTATTATTTCTCTTCTCCTGCTGGGTTTAGGCTTTCTTTGTTGTTCTCTTTCGAGTTCCTTGAGGTGTAGGGTTAGGTTGTGTATTTGAGACCTTTCCTGTTTCTTGAGATAGGCTTGTATCGCTATATATTTTCCTCTCAGGACTGCCTTTGCTGTGTCCCACAGATTTTGGACCGTTGTGTTTTCATTATCATTTGTTTCCATGGTTTTTTTCAATTCTTCTTTAATTTCCTGGTTGACCCATTCATTTTTTAGAAGGATGCTGTTGAGTCTCCATGTATTTGTGCTCTTTCCACATTTCCTCTTGTGATTGAGTTCTAGCTTCAGAGCATTGTGGTCTGAAAATATGCAGGGAATGATCCCAATCTTTTGATACCTGTTGAGACCTGATTTATGACCCAGGATGTGATCTATTCTGGAGAATGTTCCATGGGCACTAGAGAAGAACGTGTATTCTGTTGCTTTGGGGTGGAATGTTCTGAATGTATCTGTGATGTCCATCTCGTCCAGTGTGTCATTTAAGACCTTTATTTCCTTGTTGATCTTTTGCTTGGATGATCTGTCCATTTCAGTGAGGGGTGTATTAAAGTCTCCAACTATTATTGTATTCTTGTCAATGTGTTTCTTTGATTTTGTTATTAATCGGTTTATATAGTTGGCTGCTCCCATGTTAGGGGCATAGATATTTAAAATTGTTAGATCTTCTTGTTGGACAGACCCTTTGAGTATGATGAAGTGTCCTTCCTCATCTCTTATTATAGTCTTTGGCTTAAAATCTAATTGATCTGATATAAGGATTGCCACCCCAGCTTTCTTCTGATGTCCATTAGCATGGTAAATTGTTTTCCACCCCCTCACTTTCAATCTGGAGGTGTCTTCAGGTCTAAGATGAGTTTCTTGTAGGCAGCATATGGATGGGTTTTGTTTTTTTATCCATTCTGAAACCCTGTGTCTTTTGATTGGGGCATTTAGCCCATTTACATTCAGGGTAACTATTGAGAGATATGAGTTTAGTGCCATTGTATTGCCTGTATGGTGATTGTTACTGTATAATGTCTCTGTTCCTTTCTGGTAATACTTTTAGGGTCTCTCTTTGCTTAGAGGACCCCTTTCAATATTTCCTGTAGAGCTGGTTTGGTGTTTACAAACTCTTTCAGTTTTTGTTTGTCCTGGAAGCTTTTAATCTCTCCTTCTATTTTCAATGATAACCTAGCTGGATAAAGTATTCTTGGCTGCATGTTTTTCTCGTTTAGTGCTCTGAATATATCATGCCAGTTCTTTCTGGCCTGCCAGGTCTCTGTGGATAAGTCTGCTGCCAATCTAATATTTTTACCATTGTACGTTACAGACTTCTTGTCCCGTGCTGCTTTCAGGATTTTCTCTTTGTCGCTAAGACTTGTAAATTTTACTATTAGATGGCGGGGTGTGGGTCCATTCCTATTGAGTTTGAGAGGTATTCTCTGGGCTTCCTGGATTTTGATGCTTGTTCCCCTTGCTATATTAGGGAAATTCTCTACAATAATCCTCTCCAGTATACCTTCTGCTCCTATTTCTCTTTCTTCTTCTTCTGGAATCCCAATTATTCTAATGTTGTTTCGTCTTATGGCATCACTTATCTCTCGAATTCTCCCCTCGTGGTCCAGTAGTTGATTGTCTCTCTTTTGGTCTGCTTCATTATTCCCTGCCATTTGGTCTTCTATATCACTAATTCTGTCTTCTGCCTCATTTATCCTAGCAGTAAGAGCCTCCATTTTTTATTGCACCTCATTAATAGCTTTTTTTATTTCAACTTGATTAGACTTTAGTTCTTTTATTTCTCCAGAAAGGGTTTTTATTTCTCCTGACAGGGTTTCTCTAATATCTTCCATGCCTTTTTCGAGCCCGGCTAGAACCTTGAGAATCGTCATCCTGAATTCCAGATCTGACATATTACCAGTGTCTGTATTGATTATGTCCCTAGCCTTCGGTCCTGTCTCCTGCTCTTTTTTTTGTGGTGAGTTTTTCCGCCTTGTCATTTTGTCCAGATAAGAATCCGCTGTTCTCCTTGTTCAGTGAACTTGGTCTTGGCTGTATTTCTTTGATCTTCTGGGGGGAGGGGCCTGTTGTAGTGATTCTCAGGTGTCTTTGCCCGAGGCGGAGTTGCACCGCCCTTACCAGGGGCCGGGCTAAGTAATCCTCTCAGGTTTGCTTTCAGGAGCTTTTGTTCCCTTAATGAGCTTTCTGTAGAGTTCTGGAGGACGGGAATGACAATGGCGGCCTCCCAATCTCCGGTTCAGAGGAGCCGAGGGCTAGGGGCCCCAGTCTCCAGCGTGCCTTCAGGGAAAAGCGTTTAATCCCTCCAGACTCCCTAGCCCACATTTGCGCCGGAGAGTGCGCGCGCGTGTCGGCCCGCAGACACTGCGCGCCAGCAGACACCGCTGGCCCGCAGACCCTGCGGGCCGGCCGACACTGCGCGCACCCGCAGACCGCGCGCGCCTGCAGACCGCGCTCAGAGAAAATCGTGCCTAAGCAGTCCCGTCTCACTGGCTTCTGGGAGTGCTCCGAGCTCACCCAGCCTGTGATCAAGCGTCTCTGACTCTGGCAGAGTCCCACCTGGAGTCTCCGGACCCCGTAGATCCCTGAGCTCTCCCGGGTCGGAGTCTCCCCGGATCTTGTGGGGACCCCTCGCACAGAGCACCGGCCAGTGCCACAGAGCACCGGTCCGTGTCACAGACCACTAGGAAATCTCGGCTCTGTTTCCGCAGCCGACTTCCCCGCTCTAATACCTGTGAGCTCTGCGACACTCAGACACCCCCGATCCTTCTGTGACCCCGTGGGACCTGAGTCCACGTTGTCCCCATGAGGTCTTCACCCCAGTTTAGCCTCTGGAGTGATGTCCCTCCGTGGAGCTGACTTTTAAAAGTTCTGATTTTGTGCTCCGCCGCTTGCCGGGAGCCGGCCCCTCCCCCTGGGGTCTATCTTCCCGTCGTGTTGGATTCACTTCTCCGCTGGTCCTACCTTTCAGAAAGTGGTCGATTTTCTGTTCCTAGAATTGTTGTTTTTCTTCTCTTCGATCTCCTGTTGGATTTGTAGGTGTTCGAAATGGTTTGATAGGCTATCTAGCTGATCTCCTGCTGGCTGATGTCGTCTCAGCCTCCTACTTCTCCGCCATCTTGACTCCTCCCTCCTGATTTTTTTTTTTTTTAACAGAGATATTGGTTTCATCTTGATAAAAAGAGAGATTTTTTTTTCTTTTCAATTCCAGATTTTGTTGTTGTTTTGCATTATCCAGACTTCCAGTGGAGTCTCAAATAGGAGTGGTGAGAGGGGACATCCCTATCTTGTTCCCAGTCTTGGAGAAGTGCCCAGTCTCTAACCATTAAGTCTAAAGTGAGCTACAAATTTTAATAAATGTTTATGACTAAGTTGAGGAAGTTCCCCTTCATTCTTAGTTTGCTGAGAGTTTTTAATCATGAAAAATTTTGTAATTTTTTCAAATGCTTTTTCGTGTTGATATGACCATATGAATTTCCTTGATGTATTTTGTTAATTGAATTTTAAATGTTGAATCAGCCCTGAATATGTGGAATAAATCTCACTTGGCAACCATCAATTGTTCTTGTTCTATATTGTTAAATTCAATTTGCCAATATTTTGTGGAGGAATTTTGAATTGATATTCATAAGGGATATTGTTCCATAGTTTTCTTATCTTGTAACTTTCTTAGTTGGATATATTGTATCAGGTAATACAAATTGAGGTAAATAATAGAGTGTGAAGGTTTATGTAAATCTGACCAGGAGTTGGGCTCTGCAGTTATAAATATCAGAGACTTTAAATTCCTCTACTACCTTTGCTATTGTCTTTCCTCTTGAATTTGAACTTCTCTACTGCTATGGATTGTTTTTTGTTTCTGCTGAGATTGTTTCTGCTGAAATTCATATGCTGTCTGACCTAATGTGACTTTATTTAGAGTAAGGAATTGAGGTCATTAAGGATGGAGCCCTCATCTAACAGGACTACTGTCTTTATAAGAAATGGGAGACCTCACATTGTTTATTTTTGTCATGTGAGTACACAGCAAGAAGGCAGCCATCCAAAGACAGGAAATACTTTACCAGGAACCAATTGGCCATCACCTTCATCTTGGACTACCCAGCCTCCAAAACTGTGAGAAAACAAATTTATTTAAGCCACCTAATCAGATACAATCCACTACTATACTGGAGTCTAGATGATATAGTGGTAAGACATGATGGAGGGGAAGCATTCTGTAATTTTATGATATAATCCCAGTCTTAATAGACCTTGGTCTCTGATCTACTACCTCCATGAGTGTTTTTCTTATATAATATCTCCCCTTCCCCTTTGGCAGACTGGAGATTAAGGGTCATGGAAGAGAAGAATGTCCTTTGCCCATGGCTCTTGGACAGAGCTCTGACAAGTTATTTTCTCCTATAGTATAGGCCTTTGTTATGGAGAAGGTTTTGCATGTATTTCAAATTTTTTGCTCTTCCCTTTTCCCTGCCAGCAACAAAGAAACATCTGAGGGGATGTTTTCAGATTGTGCCCATGAGAACCTAGTGGGAATTCAGGAAGAAAAGTTTATGAAAGTATAGGGGTTCTTCTAAGACAGTAGCCATGAGGAGTTTCCCTCTCTCCACATTCAACTTCTAGAAATTCATCAAAATTACCATTTGAGTTTTCCTACCAATTTGTGGCCCCAGAAGCTTCTGCCCCAGGTTAAGCAGATTTCAACTGTGACTCTGTAGCTTGACCAGACTGTACAGATTTCTGTGTAGCAAGTGTTTGATTTTCATTTTGAACAATTGTTTTATTTTGTTCTTTTTTCGTCTATAAGAACAGCAATGACCGTTTCGAAATTCTTTCTACAAGTAGAAACCAGAATTCCGGTCTTTTAATTTTTCTATTTGAGGTTCAGAATTGTTTCTTCCAAGTAACAGGCAAATATAGTGCTTTTACTTGTGTCCCATTATATTTACAAAGTACATTGACGTTTTTATGATTTTGTGTTTTTTAAAATAAAGATGTAGTATGTCTTTCCATTTATTTAAGCTCTTTTCTTTTTTTTCCTTGTTCTTTCTTCTTCAGTAAAGTCTTTGTAAAAAACAATTCTTCCATATTAAGTTTATTTCCAGATGTTTTCTTTTTAATAATCATTTATTTCTGTTATAAATGGATTTATTATATCACCCTACTAGCTTTTCAAAATATATTCAATGTGTTTCTATATAGTAATTTTATGGCCTGCTATTCAGTTAAATCATCTTACCATACAATTATATCATTTGTAAATAGAGATAGTTTTACCTATTTCTTTTTAATGTTTATACATTTTTTTTCTTTTTCCTGTCTAATATATGTGCCACCAATGTTGAATACTAGTGGTCATCTTGGTCATCCATTTCTTGTGCCTGACTCTAGTGGGACTTGATCAAGTTTGTTCTACATTAAGCATGTTCTTGGTTTTGTGCTTGAAATAAGAATGTTTTTGTCATGTTAATAAATGTCCATCTATTCTTATTTAAAAACTGGATATTTTTAAATTAATAATGATTATTGCATTTTGTCCTTTGCCATTTTATTGTCCTAATGTTGATATATACTAGTATTCCGGGGATAAGCCACATTAGTCAAGTATTTTTATTTTTATGTTCAACAGGATTTTCCCAGTACTTTTTTAATGACTTTTATTACTAGTGATAAGTGAAAATTATTCTAATTTTTGTATGTTAAATGCTGGAATCAATGTTATATTTCCCTCATACATAGAGTTTAGAGGTTTTCCTTCCTTTTCTATGTTCTGAAATAGTTTAAATAGCATGGGAATCATCTTCTATTTAAATGCTTGGTAAAAATTTCTTGTAAAAGATTTGGCTCTGGTAGTATTTGTTTAAGACTAGATCTTTAATAATACTTGTTGAAATACATTTCTAGGCCCAATATGGAGTCACCTCTGCATGGGGTATCACATTAGCAAAATAAAACTTCAATAAGCTTTGCATCCCTGTAAACATTCTGCTTAATAGAAACATAGTATATTCAGTCAGTGAACTCTGACCTTGTCACCCCTAACAAGGTTGACAGTGTGACCTCAGCCAATCAGGTGTTTTCTATGTTTGTCTTCCTTGTTCTTTATTTTTTATTTTATTAAAACTTCCTGCCTTCCATCCCACTATACAGTTCTACAAAAGGAGACTATTCACTTCAGGAAGTGTTAAATAAAGTTTGCATCATATAAATTCCTTCTCTTTAATTATTTTTTAACACACTCTCCATGACCAATTTGAAAGTTTTGTTTTTTAGACATTTAATCTCTTCTGAGGTCAAATTTGGTAATGTATAGTTTCCTAAAATCACCCTTTTTTCTCTTTTTACATTACTCAGTATTCTTAATCTCTTTACCTTATCCTTTTTGACCATTTTTCCAAGTTTATTTGCATTGTTCAATGTAGCCTTCTTTTAACTTTTGTGGTTTAATTTTTTTTTAATCTGGGTATAGTTGACACACAATATTACATTAGTTTCAAATGTACAATGTAAAGATTTAACATCGCTATACATTATGCTTTGCTCGCCACAATTGTAGCTATCACCTGTCACCATACAATACTATTATAATAACACTGGCTATATTCCCAATACTGTAACTTTCATTCCATGACTTATTCATTCCATAAGTAGAAGCCTATATCTCTCCCACCCCTCCACCTTTCTCCCATCCTCACAACTCCCTTTTCTCTGGCAATTATTAGTTTTAATATTTATGAATAAATCAATGTCATACACTACATTAATGAAATGAAGGATAAAAGTAATAGGATCATCTTAGTAGATGCAGAAAAAGCATTTGGCAAAGTTCAACATTCATTCATGATAAAAACTCTCAAAAATTGGATCTAAAGGAAACATACCTCAACATAATAAAAGCAATAAATGAGAAAAACAAAACTAACTTCATACTCAATAGTGAAAAACTGAAAACTTTGCCTCTAAGATCAGGAACAAGACAAGGATGTTCACTCTTACCACTTTTATTCCACATACTGCTGGAAACTCTAGTCTTAGCAATCAGACAAGAAAAAGAAATAAAGTCATCCATATTAGTAGGAAAGAAGTTGAACTGTCACTATTTGCAGACAACATGATACTGTATATAGAAAACCTTAAGGACTCAACTAAAAAACTCTTAGAAGTAATAAATAACATCACTAACCATCAGAGAACTGCAAATCAAAACTACAGGATATCACCTCATATCTGTCAGAATGGCTAGGCTCAGTAAGACAGGAAAGAAAAAGTGTTTATGAGAATGTGGATAAAAAGGAATCCTTGTGCACTGTTGGTGGAAATGTAAATTGGTACAGCAACTGTGGAAAACAGTATGGAAGTTCCTCAAATAAATATAGCTATAACATATGACTTAAGTATTAGGTTCTTATCCAAAGAAAATTGAAATATTAATTTGAAAAGATATGCACCCCTTTGTTTATTCTAGTATTATTTATAATAGCCAAAATATAGAAGCAATTTAAGTGTCCATTCATGCATGAATGGATAAAGAAGATATGGTATATGTATATGGAATATTACACATAATAAAAAAAGATGAGTTCTTGCCTTTTGCAGCAACATGGATGGACTTAGTGTTACGCTAAGTGAAATAAGTTAAACAGAGAAAGACAAATGCCATATGATTTCATTTACATATGAAATCTAAAATGCAAAACAAAAAATAATCAAACAAGAAAAACAGAATCAGACCTATAAACAGAGAACAAATAAATTGATTCATGTTTTTTTCCTCCTCTTTTTTATTATTTTGCATTTTTTGATTTTACATTATTCTTATACAGCTTAGGTTTGGTGTTTTTATTTTATTTTATTTTATTTTTTTAAAGATTATTTGTTTATTTGCCAGAGAGAGCGCATAAGCAGAAGAAGCTGCAGGAAGAGAGAGAGGGAGAAGCAGGCTCCCAGCTAAGCAAGGAGCCCGATGCAGGACTCGATCCCAGGACCCTGGTGACCATGACCTGAGTCGAAGGCAGATGCCCAACCAACTTAGCCACCCAGGAGTCACTTTTTATTTTATTTTTATCCAAAGAGCAAACTTTTGTTTCTACTTATAATTCTATCAATTTTTCTTTCTTTTAAAATATTTTTCATATATTTATTCATTCCTTTCTTCATCTTATCCTTATGTTTTTGGTTATTTTTTTAAAGATTTTATTGATTTATTTGACAGAGAAAGAGATCACAAGTAGGCAGAGAGGTGGGCAGAGAGAGAGGGGGAAGCACGCTCCCTGCTGAGCAGAGAGCCCTGATGCAGAGCTTGATCCCAGGACCCTGAGATCATGACCTGAGCTGAAGGCAGAGGCTTAACCTACTGAGCCACCCAGGTCTCCCTGTTTTTGGTTATTTTTAGTCTAATTTTTTTGTATGGAAAGTTTATTTTTTCTTTATTTTTAGATTAATGTACTTTTTCATGACTATGAATTTTCCCCAGAGCACTAATTTTGCTGACTCCCATTAGTTCTGAGTAATGCAATTTTAATTATTCTGATTTTCTTGAAAATCTGATCTTTACATTTGTATTTTTTTCATTAAATAGTCATTTAATATAGAGTGTATTATCATATTAATTTATTTGTGAAAGGACCATTTTGTTTCTAGTTTCTTTATTAATTTGCAGAATTTCTTTGGGCAGTCTGATTAGTTTATTGCAAAATAATGTATTGTTAATGTCTGTGAATATTCCATGAGTACCTGAGAAGTTTTTTGTGTTTTTTTTTTTATGATTTTCAGAATAGTTACACATCATTAGTGCTGATTATTTTATTTTTTTACACAGGTAATCCTTCACAAACTGATAAAATTAATGTTTCCTGTTATTAGTGAGTTTCTCTATATTCCAAGTTTACCTTTAATATTTGCTTTATGCGTGTCGATGTTATCTAGTATATAATTATGCAAAAGTCTGGGATAACATGTAAACTGCACATTTCTTTTTTTTTTATTATTCCTTCAGTTAGCCAACATATAGTACATCATTGGTTTTTGATATAGTGTTCAATGATTCATTAGTTATACATTTCTTTTTTGTTGGCATTTGTCTAATAAACCTTTACTTCTCTTTTTATTTTCAAATTTCCTCAATCACTATTTTATCTGCATTTCTTTACTATATCCTAGATTTTTAACCTAAATTTGGGGTTTATGTCCCTTTTAATAAGTCTTTTCTTTTAATGTATGTCCTCAATCAGTTTATAAATTTCATATGGCAGATGTAGTTCATTTTAGTTCTGTCAGATGATTTGGGGTTATAATGTTGGCTTTTATATTTTTAACAAACAAATCTCACTCTGATTTTCACTGCCATGTCTGTGTCTGCTGGATGTATGTGTGTGTAATCACTACAGCTTATAGGAATACTTGTTTTATTCTGTACTTAAAAAATTAAATTTTATACAGTATTATATTAAAATTATTATATAGAAAGTCATTCCATTTCCTCAGCATTTATCTTTCTATGTACATTTATTCATTTGTTGATTTAGGTTTTGTTTGTTTATTTGAGAGAGAGATTGCCAAGCAGGGGAAGGAGCAGAGGGACAATAGACTCTGCGCCAAGCACAGAGCCCTTTGCATGCTGATCCCAGGACCACAAGATTATGATGGCCTGAGCCAAAACCAAAAGTCAGATGAGTAATCAACTAGGCCACAGAGCTGCCCCTATCTTTTTAAGTACTTTTAATGTTTATGAATCTATCACTTGACTTGCCAGCAATTAGCGAGAAGACAAATACTGAACTTACTTATAAGTTATTTACATCTTTTCTTTCTAAATTGTGCTGTTGTTTTTACATTGTCATTGCATCTACATTTATATTCTGGTTTGTAATCTAATTTTACATTTGTTTTACTGTTAGTTTTATGCTTAAACATTTTTCAAATATCCAATGTCAGTCTTATATTTAACTCCTCCAGACATCCCTTTATTACCTACAGTTTATCTTAAATAATACTCTCACAAGGAGATCATGGGGAAAATTTTCCTTGATTTCTAATAGCTACAGAACTCCCTACAGACTTGATAACTGTAGAAAATCTTATCTCACTATCTACTTCATGGCTGATACAAATTTTCCCTTAATATCTCATTGATCTTCCATTCTTTTATGTCATTAAAGACTACCAGGAGAAACTGACCAGCCTGATATTTTTGCTCCTCTATAATGATATACATTTAGTGCTCCACATATTTATAGTCTGTGCATGCCCTGGGGCAATGATGAGCTTTTCTATATTATTCCAGTTTTATCATGTATTTATAGAAATAAGCACCAAGTTTTTGAGTAGATTTAATCAAATTAAAACATCACAATTTTCTGAATAATAAATTAAGATACTAAAATTTTCATACATAATTGTTATGTAACTGAAGTTCCCTAAAACACTTTTATTTGAAGTATGCTATTGGTATATCTATTTCTGAACTTACCAGATTCACAGACACTGATTGAGATCTATAAAATTTCAAATGGTCTAACCTATATTGTATTTTCCCATTTAACACTGAGAGCTCCTTAGATATAATATGAATATTTACCAAAGTATTTCTCCATTATATGTCAGAAAAATGCTACAATTATTTTGTTTTATATTAAACAAAATGTTACATCTATGCTTTAAATTCATAAGGAGAACACTAAGACAATTTTTCTTCCTTCTCAGTCTGGTCTGTAATTTATAACTTATTTTGTCAGGATTTTGTAGCTCTAATAATGTATAAGTTACAAGATTGTGATAAATAATTTAATTACTTTTAGCAGTTATTCACTAAACACATGTTATGTGCTAGGCACAATGCTAAGCTTTGGGAAAATGGGAAGGAGCAATGCAAATAAAGCCAAAATCCCCTGTCATTAAATTGTGCCGTGTCAGGTAAAAGATGTGTCCTACTTGCCAGCCGCATCAGATGCTACTGGCTCACAAATGCATCTGTTCTTGGGAATTATTCTTGGCCATAGGAAATTCTGGACCCAAGGTCACCTTTCCTTCTCCTCACCCTCCCATCTGCTCCCAGGAGGAGTAACCACTCTGAAAGGTCATCTCAGCTCTAAAGCTTATAAGACCAGCTAAATCCCAGTTGCTACTGCATTCCCATCAGTTTTGCCCTGTGCTCAGTCTTGTCTTCCCAACTTTTTTAGTGGTCAATCTCTCAAAAATACTGCCAAATGAATCTATAAGTCACCCTTCATCTCAGAATCTCTAAGAAACTGATTCTGACTCTGTCACATGATATTTACATCACATTTGAGGAACAAGATAATAAACAAAAAGCAAATTATTAGTAGTTATAAATGTTAAGAATAATTATGAAGCATTTACATGGATTAGAAATAAAATTATTGCTGGTGCACATTTGTATGCATGTCCCAAGAGTGTATATTTTAGACTGAAATATATGTAAATAAAAAATCTTGAAACTCCCATTATCAGCAAAGTCTTAATAACTTGTTCACTGCTCTCAGCTAAGCAGATGTTACACATGCAAATAAAATTAGAAGACCCAAATGAGAAAAATAGGGAGCACAGGTTTCTAGTTTGGAAGTGTCTAACTAGTGGTAGCAATAAACTTTGAATAATAAAGCATCTTGTCAATATGGGAGAGCCCGTAGCAGTGCTTTACTAATGTAGTTTTAATATAATTTATGTTATCATAAAGCTACAAAGCTGTAAGCTGTGGGGCTATAGGGATGAGTATCCCATAGATAACTGGATACCCTTTGATTCTCAGCTTGCTCCACCTGCAAAGTTCATGCGAAAGACTCCCACTTAGCAGAGCAACTTTATATTACTTCTAAAGAGAGAACCAACCTGAAATCCATCAATAGACATAACCTTGTATCTCTGCTTGACTTTAGTTTTGTTTTGAACAGTTGCACCCATCAAGCAAGCTGAAGATCAGTGAACACATAGAAATAGTAATTACGAGGTCTTAAAAGCCAGATGATTCCTACAGAAATGCATCCAGTCCTTCCTTTACTGACATTTCAAAAGGGACCATTATAGCAATTCTATACCCAAGTACAATCTCAAAGGGGGACTAAACACTTCAATAGTTTGTACTCACTCCTCTATCTTTACTGTTCTTTTAAATTGTTGAATATGTTTGATATTGACATTTATACAGTTGAATTTTTACTATTTTTAACTACATTCTCTTGAGGGAAAATGCACACGTTAGGGCTCCACTAATTGAAATCTAATGCCTGTGAAATTGGCTTGGCTAGAATTCACTATTTTTCTTTTTTTTTTTTTTTATGAAAAAAAATATTAGCAAGAGAATTAGTAGTTTAAGGACATTTTCAGTTGGTATGCTTAATAAGCTTAAGGAAAAGGTCATTGTTAAACATACTAGGAGTCCTAATTAAGGATGTGATAATTACAAGTTACTCATTAAAGTAATTCTCCAAATCATGTTTTTTTTTTAAGAATTTATTCATTTATTTGACGGGGAGAGAGAGAGTGAGAGAGTACAAGCAGGGGGAGCTGCAGAAGGAGAGTGTGAAGCAGGCTCCTCGCTGAGCAGGGAGCCAGATGTGGCTGGATCCCAAGATTCTGTGATCATGATCCATCCTGGGATTAAGAAGGTAGCCGAAGGCAGATGGTTAACCTTCTGAGCTACATAGTTACCCCTCCAAATCACTGTATTATAATGCCAATTTGAGTTACTACTCATAACAAGAAAGCTTTTAGTATGTGCATTATAGAATCAAAATATGTCACTAAATCACACTATTCTCCTCCCCCAGTTAATAAAAAGGTATTAGATGGGGCACCTGGTTGGCTCAATTGGGTCTGTGTTCAATCAGGTCATGATCCTGGGGTCCTGGAATCTAGCCCTGAGTTGTAGTGGGGCTCCCTGCTCAACAGGGAGTCTGTTTCTCCTTCTCCCTCTGCCCCTACCCCTGCTCGTGCTCACACACTTTCTCTCTCAAATAAATAAACTAAAAATCTTAAAAAATAAAAATATAAAATAAGAATGTATTAGACATTACTTCCTATGACTTTGTTAACAATGTTGCAGTTATACATTAATATCTCAAGTAACTAGTGAGAAATA
Source organism: Taxidea taxus jeffersonii (assembly GCA_003697995.1). Classification (NCBI taxonomy): domain Eukaryota; kingdom Metazoa; phylum Chordata; class Mammalia; order Carnivora; family Mustelidae; genus Taxidea; species Taxidea taxus. The sequence continues at coordinate 157,232 of ML105678.1, read as the reverse complement.
CATGTGCTCATCAATTTCTACTCATCTTTCCAGATAATACTGAGAATCTGCATGCAGATGCATATGCATCTGTACAGACTTATCTAAACAAGGTATATGAAATTTATCATTCTGTGTACTTTGCTGACACTTCTCTAGCCAATAGAAGTCCTTATGGGTCCAACCCTAATAAAAATATAATAGTAAATGACATAAAACTATTTATAATATTTAGATTAAGACACAAAATCACTTATATTTTGCTACTTCATAAAATCTCCTTTAATTGGTAATCAATATGAAGCAAAAACTTCACTTATTTCTACAATTTTCATAGTCCTTCTGTTGGATTTCTCCAAGTCTCCACAATATTAGAGACCCAGTAGAAGCAGGAAGGTTCATCTGGGGACACATGTCAATAGAAACTTGAGAAACATTTCCCTGAGGAATAACATGCTTCCTTTTTCATGGTGGGCCTCCCACAGAGACTCATTTAGCGTGCAATTAACAAAAGTGCATTAACAAAAGGAAGCCTCTTCTATTCAAATAGAAAACTCAATGAATTTCTACGAGGGGATAGTTTTAAAAGTGAGACATAGATGAGTGCACTTTTTTAAATATTTAGAAAATTGCTCTATAAATCACATTTTAATGTGGCAAGTTTTCCTGACATATTGAAAACCCAGAACTATAAATATATATATCGCAAACCCAGAACTATAGTATTTGATGCCTCCTTTAAAAAAGTGCAATAAATATTTTGCATATTCTTCAGGCTCATCACTATGAATGTCAAAATTTTTCTAGGCTATGGTGGAGATGTCTTCAGGAGATCATATTTGCCCTTTAGTAAATGGCTTCATTTTTATTTCTTATGTTTCGTTTTGATGTATATTCCTTCTCCTCTATCACTGTTGGATTCACTGTTGCTTTTCACTGCCTCTTTGAATCTGCCTCCATCTTCTCTTTCCAATTTTTTGCTTTAAATATTCTGTATTTTGTAGTAACCTGCATTCATCTGCATTCATCTATCCACGTATGTGACCTATCAAGTATATATGTATATCAAGTATATATATATATATACACACATATATATATGTCTATCAAACATATATATACATATATGTATCTATTTTGTGTCACATCAAAATATTGATGCTTTTTTATATTTATATAAATTATTTTCACATCTTTATATCATTATGATATAAATTATATGATATAATGATATTACATATCATTATGATATGTAATTATAAAATGTTCTATGTTTATAATTCATAAAGCAAATTATTCATGAAGCAAATTCAATGAGACAAAAAGTTAATGCATATGTAATATGAAAAGGTATAAACATTTCAAAACTACAATACAAACACAGATTTACTATATAGTGAATGATTAACCAACATTATCATTTTATAGAAAGTATTAGCCCTACTGGCTTTCCCTACTTTGTTCTACTATTGTTCCCAGTAGTTCTGCCCGCTCTCAGCATAACTGTATCAACGGCCCTTGTCCAATGGGCTGCTGCAGGGTTCATCTTCTCTGGCCAGATCACTCAGAGCCACTACTTCTGGGAAGCTTTTCTGTCCAACACTTTTAATTTCCCTCCCCACCAAGGTAGGAGGGATGGCCTTAATTTCATCTTTCTTTTATGGAATGATCTACCTAATTCAGAGGTATTACTACAATATCGGAGCAAAAGTCTTTCTGCGGCGGTGAGCCAGATGGGAGAGGAGGTTGGGAGGAATTTGTGGCTGAGTGACAGTGTAAAGTGGGTTGTGTTCTCAGGCACAGGGAAGAAGGACAGACGTGGCAAAAGAACCAAAGTCTTTCACGTCAAATAGAATGACTGAGGCCACTCATCAATGTCTAAAATAAAGTTCTTACATAAGCAAAAATACTGGCATTCTAATATATTAGAACATTTAACCCTGGGGTCATAATTTTATGGAAAGCAGATAACTGAAAATAATAAAGACTCAGGACATGAGTTAGATCCAGAGGTACTTTCCTATAAGCAAATTAATTAAGTTTAGTGCTGACATCTCTTCTGCTTGTATAAGACTTTCTGTTATTCATTTTCTGGTTCAGTGTATGAGTGTATCATGTAACTGATGAATAGAGAAGTGGAATATGACTATTACATAACATAATCTGAAAATATCATATAAGAGTGAGATTGTGTATGTTTCCTATCTTTCTGAATAGATTTAAGTTCAAGAATAGGGAGGGACATAAATTACGAAGAAGAGTTTCTGATTTAAATTTATAAACAGCTATTAGTTATTACCTCCTCTTCCTTACTTCACCCAGAAGATAAAATGGTTATAACTTCAGTTTGATTACAGAGCATAATCCTACTGCCAATGTGATTTCCTTTACTTATGGTTTACCTCTACCTCTTTATCCAAATAATGTCCTCCATCTACTTGAACTGATTATATGTCTAGTCCAAAAATGGCCAAATATCTTATTTAAAATTTTGGCTAAGCCATTTAACTTCCTTCAAGCTGAATCTCTATAGCCAAACGGTTGTAATTTTTCAGAACATTAGCTCAATTCCAACCTTCTGGTTATCCACAAATTCCCAATGAAATGCAGCCAGATAATTTTCCATTTTGTAATTCATTACTAGGGATTAGAAATACCCAATCCCACTGCTCTTCAAACATATAGACAGCAACACTGGTTACTCTTCATAATGTGATCTTTTTGCTCCAGGAAGAATATTTATCATTTTATTTTATTTTTTATATATAGCACATATAGAGAAAGGCCCACAAATCATACTATTGTTGATAGTTATTGAAAAGTAAGCACATTTATGTAACCACTACCAGATTGAGAAATAAAATATTAGCAGCTTTCCAGAGGACCTGCCTCAGGCCCATCCTAGGTTTATCTTCTGAAAGACAAACATCATTCTGACTTCTGTAACCATTGATTCATTTTGTCCATTTTATTTTTACATGACAGAAATCACAGAGCATGTATTCTCTCATTTTTTTCACTCAGATTTGTGTCTGTGAGATTTGTGCATATTATTGCAGTATTTGAGTCTAATTTGATAATATGATTGATATATAGAATGAGTATACCTCAGATTACATCTCCTGTTCTACTCATAGCATACATTTGCATTCTTTCCCCATCGGAATATTTATCAATAATGCTTCTCAGTGCAGATCCATCAGTGATATATTTATGTACCTATGTTGAACACATATATAGAAGTGTACTTATTGGGTCATAGGGTATGCATATATTAAAATTTAGAGCAAAAAACAATTTATCAAAATGGTTGTACCAACTGGAATTTCTAAGTAATATTTTATAAGAAATAAAAACTGTTGTAAGAAATGCATCTTCACCAATACATGGCATTGTTTGCTTGTTTGTTTCTTGTGGGGTTTTTTGAGTTTTTTTTTAATTTATATATTTAAGAGAGAGAGAGAATGAGTGGGGGCGGGGCAGAGGGAAGGGAGGATCAGAATCCTCGCTGAGCAAGGAACCCAATGAGAGGCTCCATCCAAGGACCTTAAAAACATGACCTGAGATGAAGGCAGATGCTTAACTGACTGAACTACCCAGGCACCTTATACATGGTGTTTTAAAATATTTTATTTTATTTTGCCAGTTTTGCTATTCTATTATGTAATTAGCAAATGTGGGAATATATCCTTGTTCTTTTAATTTGCATTTGCAGAATAACAAAGTTGAACACATTCAAATATTTATTGGATATTTGAAAATACTCATTTGTGGAGTGCTGATCTTTTCAACATTGCTCTTTGATAAACAAGAAGTTTTTAAATTTTTAGCGATACTTCCAATCTTTTCCTTGACAGCCAGTTCTTTTCACGTTCAGTCTAAGAAATATTTGTCCATTGAAAGTTATGAATGCATTTTCTTAGGTTATCTTCTGGAACTTGGGAACTTTTTTTTGCATTATAATTATTTTTTTTCATGTAAGTTAAAAAGCTATCTTCAGTTCACTTTGTGAAAGGTTTAAGTTAGGAACCATGATGATGATGATGATGATTCAGTTGTTCCAGCACCATTTATCAAGCCATTCTATTTTCATTGCAGTGAAGTGATATCTCTCATATATGGAGTAAGTACATATGTGTTCTCTTTTCTCTAAAGTCTGTATTTGGATTCATGAGTCTTTCTGTCCTTGTGCCAATACCTTTTATCGTGATTTCTCCTACTATATAAGTCTTAATACTTGGTACTGTAAATTCTCTAACTTTGTCTTTGCTTCACTGGCTCTCTGAATATCTGTATAATTATTGGAATCATCTTGTCAAGAGAAATTATTGTAATGTTGATTGGAATTGCAGAGATCATTTAAGAATTCACATATTTACAATATGGAAACCTCCCATCAAGACTTGTAAATCTCTTCATTTATTTGAGTCTTTTTAATTAGTCTCAAAAATTGTTGCAGTTTTCTTTACACACTCCACATGATTTTCAGTAGAATTATTCTTGGGTATTTGTTTGGATTCAGCTATAAAAGATTTTATTTATTTGTTTGACAGACAGAGATCACACAAGTAGTCAGAGAGGCAGGCAGAGCCGGGAGGAGAGAAGTAGGCTCCCTGCTGAGCAGAGAGCCCAATGTGGGACTTGATCCCAGGACCCTGGGATCATGACCTGAGCCAAAGGCAGCAGCTTAACCCACTGAGCCACCCAGGCGCCCCTCCATTTTTTTTTTTTTCTTTTAAAGAGAGAGAGCAAGGGAGTAGCAGAGGGAGAGAGAATCTTAAATAGATTCCATGCTCAGCACAAAGCCCAGGGTGAAAATTTAGAAAGATTGTGTATGAGAGCCTAAATAGTTATTTTATTCATTATCATCTTTAAGACTTTTTTTTAAACAAATGCTAATTCCAGTTAATGCATTTGGCCCTACTGAATTTTGGGGGACCAGAAAACTTTAAAGAAAAAGCTCTGCATCTTACAATTGTAACCAATGAAGTATTGGCTTGGGATTGTTCTGAAGTACTCATTGCTTAAAAATCATTGTATCACTTGGCAAGATCTCCAAGCAGAAAGTTCCATGTTAAAACTTTTGCCTGAAGGAATTTGTATGTGAATGTTAATGGAAAACACATTTAAACAAAATAAAATTTAAAGTGGCCCAAAACAAAAGCCACAAACATTTCATCATTTGGTGCTTAGTCTTTGTGAGGGCTCTCTGTGGTTTGACTTGCCCCAACTGCCTTTAAATGAGTACCAATCACCTTAAAACATATTCATTAAATAGAAGATCCATCCTATAATTTCCCTGAAAATCTCAAATTGCTTTAGTTTATGGTCAGCACTGATTAACTTGTGAATAGTGAAGTAGCTGCCCTAAACCGTTTATCTCAATCCATACTATCCTAGAATTCTAAGGTCAATGGAATTCTTACCTAGTGGTATTCTACTTGTATCCAGAATACTGTATTCATTAAAATTTTACTATGTTTATTTTTGTATTCCCGTGCTTACCTTTTTGTTGTTGTTGTTCACGCATGTATCCTTAGTATAAATGTGTCACTTTTAAAGTTTTGTCTCTGTGACTTTCAGAAATAAATTTCAAAAAGAAAAAATAAAAAAGTCTCACAACCCTGAGACCATGACGTGAGCCAAAATCAAGAGTCAAACACTAATCGACTGAGCCATGTAGGTGCCCATTTTATTTCATTTTCTAATATCTCTTTGCTGGCTTATAGAACTAGAATTTGTTTCTTATCATAATCTTGAACTCAACAGCCTTGCTCAATTCACAAATTACTTCTAAAAATATTTTTTTGTGATCGTAATAACTTCTCTACACATATAGCCACATGCATGTAGAAACACACATGCACAAATATTGAGAATCTCATTACTTCTTCTTTACTCTTTACATATTTAAACTTGGCTCACTTTGTTACTGTAACTGGTATCTCCAGTACCATGTTGCATAGAAGGTGACTATTCTGTTTCTAACCTCAAAAGGACTGTTTTCAATAGTTACTATTTAATATAAAGTTACTTCATGTTTTTGGATTCACAGCATTATTGTAAAGGTAGAGATATCTTACTTACATCATCCATGGTTACTGTATTTTATCACAAACATATAGCATAATATATTCATATTATCATCTCAATATTTTAATGTATAAAAACTTGGTGTATGTTTTTAAAATGTTGAATGTTGTTAATTTGTGTATTCTCATCTTACTCATCACTCATTGTAGCAATTTTAATATAATTTTCCAAGAAAAATTTCTCTTGTTTTATGATTTTACTGTATCTCTGTTATATGTCTTATTTTTTCCTTTTTTAAAATATTCATTGGGTTTAATTTGTTAATCATGCCCTACCTTCTTTCTAAACATAACTCTGCCTAAATCTCACAGGTGTTGATCTTTTGTTGTTGTTTGTTCTTTTTTGTTTCTTCCTTGGTTTATTCAGAAATGTATGATTTAATTTCCAAGTATTTGTGTGAGTTATAATTATGCTAATGATTTGTTTGGAAGGTTAGTTGACAGTTGATCTGTGTTCTTTCTCTAGCCTCAGAAACACCTGGAGGTGAAGCTTTCCAGAATCCTTTTACAACAATAAGTCAAAAAATTTATAGGAGAAAACTGTATCCATAATAAATGCTATGTTTTGACTGAGCACCTGTACTTTATTGTTGAAATTGTTTATTGAGTAACCTGTAGCTGAAGAGTTTGAGCTACTCTGAAAAATGGGAAAGAGATACATATCCAAAAGTTGTTTAAAAACATAAATATTGGGGCACCTGGGTGGCTCAGTGGTTTAAGGCCTCTGCCTTCAGCTCGGGTCATGATCCCAGGGTCCTGGGATCGAGCCCCACATTGGGTTCTCTGCTCAGCGGGGAGCCTGCTTCCCCCCCCTCTGTCTCTGCCTGCCTCTCTGCCTACTTGTGATCTCTCTCCCTGTCAAATGAATAAATAAAATAAAATAAAAAAACATAAATATTAAAAACATACTTCCTCTGGTATTAATATAGCTATTCCAAGTTTCTTTTTGGTGGTACTTGCAGGGCATGCCCTTTTCTTTCTTTAAATTCCAACCTCTTTGTTATAGGAAATATACTTTTTGTTTTTGTTTTAATCTGGACTGGTGATTAGAGTTAAAGACTTAGTTTGACTTTATTTCTATTGAAAGATTAGCCATCAGTTTTATTATTGCTCCTTTAAAGCCAGTGTTTCTTGCTTTCAAAATTTTCTCTTCATCTTTGGCATTCAGCAATTTGGTATGATATACCTCAGTGTGGTTTTACTGTAAATATTTTGTTTTGCATTAATAAATCTTTGAGAATCTGTGGTTGAATGTCTTTCAATGATTTTGGAAAAAAATACCAAATAATTTTCAAATATTGTTGTTGCCTTATTCTCTCTCTTCTTTCCTTCTACATTAACATCATAGAGCCTAAAACTTTTCACTGTTTCATATGATTCTCTAAGCTCTTTCCTGTATTTATTTATTTATTGTTCTTTCACTATTTCTAATTTGTTACTTAGCTCATTAATAAATTTTGGTTAATATAGTTTTGATTCTAGTTTAATGTCATGCTTTTTACATAGATTGCAATACTCTGAGAAAACTACCCACGTTGGTTCTATTTTCTTGATATTTTTTTTACAGTTATTTTAAAGTATTGTAACTAACTCCAACAAATGGAAGGCCTGTCTGCCTCTATTGTCTGAAATTTGGGTTATATGTCTTGAATTATTTCTTCCTATCTTCAGGCATTCCTATAATGTTTGAAATTCTGGACTGAGTGTATGAAACATTATAGAGTCTCTAGATGTGTTTTGTTTTCCGTTTTTCTTTGTTTTATCCCCCAGAGAGGATATCATTTTCTTCTGGAAGATCACCTTAATTTAATCTGTAATAAGATGATTCCAATCTAATAGCTCTGGTCCTCTTCTGCTACCTTTGCTCTAGGAGGTCATCTTTCGGTAATCTGAAATAAAAATCCCAGGATGTTTTCCAGGGTTCCTTTTTCTCAGTGGGCTCCACATTTCTATTTTTTTTTTCCTCCCAGAAACTGTGACTCAATCAAAATCTCTGCTTACACTTTTAACTCATTACTTGCTCTTTCCTTGGCTTTTAGAAGAAAACATTGGGGAGCATCAGGCTCCACACTGTGCATGTCTCAACATTCTAGCATCTTGTGCCCTTGAGTGTTGGCTCCTTGAACATGTGCTGATGCCTTCAGAGAGCTACATTTTTAAAAAGTGTTATCCATGATTAGATAATGGTAATAATATGAATATCTTAATGATTGGATAATCCATACCTATGATTCTATAACAGGATATATGGTTCAATGATTGGATAAGTCATGACTATGATTTTTTTTTCATGACTATGATTCTAATTATCATAGTCAGATGCAGATATTTCAGAACACTTGTTCCTAACTGTGAAATTCATGTTAACAAATTTTAATACTTTTCACTTTTATATTACTGTGTTGTACTTACATGGGAAAAGGAGAAGAAAAGGGATAGATAGATAAAATAGATAAATAAAAGATATCTAATAAAGATAGATAAAATATCTAATGTTTGAAACTTGTTTCTTTGAAGGACATCTATTATATATTGTGTATTTCAAACACACAAAAATACTTAAGTCCAAGAACTAACCCACATAATACCCCAAAATTAGATTACTAGGAATTATAGATTTCTCTTCCATTAACGCTATTATATTGAGTATACAGAGTGATCTTTTTAGAAATACGGAATGGTGTTTCAGAACAAAACATATTATTGGATTATAGAGGGGAAAACAGACCTCTAGTGACCATTTAATTCTCATATCACTGAAGGTTAAACCTGTAAACTAGGCAGAAATAACCTAGCTGGGTAATTTCAAAGCACTGGCTACATTATGCCTAGCGACTCTTTGTTCCTTTCTATTCTCATGGTTATGCTGTCCCTCCTGATAGCCACCTTGATCAAGGAATAAAGATAGCCTTAGAAATATTTCCTATAAAAATTCTTATCATTTCAATAATAAGAATAAAATGGAAGAAAAATAAAAAGGAAACTCCTAACATTAGAATACTGATAATTATTTCTTACACAGTAGTAAGGTTGATTTACCCTTTAGTCATGTGATTCACAGGTTTATTATATAAATTGTTTAACTCGTAGCTCTAAACAAGGCCTTCAAAAACTACTCCACATTTAAAAAAAAAAAACTGATGAGAATATGAAATGAATAGGCCCAAACTGTGGCTGCACACCAGTAAAACAAGGAAGAATGTTTTGTTACCAAACAAAAATCAGTCCACTGCACAAAGCAAAGGAAAGCATCCAGTTGATTGCTAATCAAGACATATTTTCTGACAGGCTCTCATAGGTCATCTGTCAGTGGTCACTGTCATATGCAAACATGTGTGTTTATCTGATTGCTTAGACAGTGCTGGGACTTGGCATGCTGCCTTTTGCAGACATCAAAAGAATTAGCTTCACTGAAACCTCTGGGCAAGTTTTCAATTTTACATTTCTTTTTCTTTGCTGACACCGACATTTCCAAATATTTCTTGCCAACCTGTGACTGAACACTAGCCATCATGACACACCCCAGAGATGCCTACCTAAGAAATGAATTACGTGGCATCTACAGTCAGATTTTACAAAGTCCTCAGGGATCACTCTTAATATACATGAGAATGAATGTCATTATAAAACTAGCTCAGTATATCCAAAATAATAAATCTAATTTTTTGATGAATATCTGCTTACAGAGCAATAATGAATATGCTTCTTTGGAAACACAGACCTTAATACTTCAATTGTGTATATGAAATAGTTATCTTTCTACATTGGAATCAAACATATTTTTCTTTTTTTTTTTCCTGTAATTGTTGTCAACTTTAGAGAGAGTGCACACAGAGGGAGAGAGAGAGAGAGAATCTCAAGCAGAATCCTCGCTGAGTGTGGCTCAGTTTAGGACATTGAGTTCATCACCTGAGGTGAAATCAAGAGTTGGAAGCTTAACCTAATGAGCTACCCAGGCACCCCTAGAAACAAATGATTACAGACATCTAAGCAACTCGATTTTGTTTTTAACCATTAATTTAAAAAACAGATTTGTTTAGCATGACATACATAAGATGCCAAATACCATGTTCTAGGGTACAGCTTCATGTATGGTAATTCAGAGTTTAGTAATGTAATATAACTACCATCAGACTGGCCTTCATAAGACCTGGGCCCTATTTTGGATATTGCACTTGTGAGTAGCACAGCATGGATCACTACTCTTACATATATTTGGAGGCAGTACTTTACATGTGGATAAATGGTGGGTGTTATTTCTCACAAGAAAAACAGATGAGAATGGGTCTTATCTTAATTCTCAGTTTTACTTCTTACTAGCTGTGTAATCTTGGGCATATTTTCTTACACTAATTTCATCATTGTAAATACAAGAATGATAATAGTGGTATCTATTTGGTAAGATTATTATGGGGATTAGATGGCATTGTATTTATGAAACACCTGCACAGTGCCTGGCATATGGTATGTTTTTGTTTGTTTGTTTGTTTTAAAGATTTTATTTATTTATTTAACAGACAGAGATCACAAGTAGGCAGAGAAGCAGGCAGAGAGAGAGGAGGAAGCAGGCTCCCTGCTAAGCAGAGAGCCAGATGTGGGACTCAATCCCAGAAGCCTGGGATCATGACCTGAGCCAAACGCAGAGGCTTTAACACACTGAACCACCCGGGCACCCCATACAGTATGTTTTTGATAAATATCAGGTATTATTTTATAACCAGTACAGTTGTTATATTTTAGCACTTTATTTCAACAAACATTTATTAAGACCTGACAATGTTTCTAGTATATATAAAACAAGACAACACTTCTTCATTCCTTGGAATACTTACTATCTGAGGCAAAGGGAAAAACGTTTAGACCTAAAAAAATAATGCATTATATTGTGATAAAAAAATAAAGATATAGGTATTGTGCTATATGTGCAACGATATCCAAGAAACCAAGTTTGCATGATAGTAGTAATTATGTTATGAAAATATAAAATTGAACTGGATGGACGAATTGCATTCTGACAGGTGGAATAGTTGTGAGAAATTAATTTTAAAAGATATTCTAATTCACTCCAAAAATATGCTTTCTTTCTTTTATGTACACACACAAGCATACATGTACATGCCTATGCACAGTCATACTGTGAACATTGGATAACATACAGAATTATATCTCAATGCCATCTCATTTTTTCCATGTTAGGCATTGTAGATTAGAGGGAAACATATGGTTATAATTAATTAGCCTTGGGTTTGTTTTCTGGCTCCTGTCATAGAGCTTCCTGTCCCCCTAGTCCTAATTAATCTAGAGAATGTGCTATATGCCTCCATGTGCACTAGGTTTAAGTAATTGGTGTAAAGTACTCTTACAAACTCCTGTGCATTTGCAAGACTGAATGGAGTGAAGCTAGGAGCATTGTTCAGCAGATCCAACTATCAGACTTGATTCAGATCTCTCCTGTACCTTTAAAAAATATGAAATCTGTCTGTTTGCAAGCAGTAAAATAAGGGGAAATTAATAATATCTTTATTGCTGCATTGTTTGGATAACTCATGCAACAATATTCAGTAAATATTTACTAAATATTTAGTATTTAGTATTCTAAATACTAAAGAAGAGTATTCTAGATAATAGGATGGAAGCAGCAAAGAGGAACCTCAAAACTCCTCCTACTTTGAACTGACATTCCAGAAGTAATATGTACAAAATGCAATCACAAACCAGTCAGTCTTAAATAGTACTAGCTTCAATCAACTTTAGCATTATTGTCACAATTATTTCAACATAAATCCTGATGTTCTCTATAACAAGATTTCATCTCTATTAAAAAATGTTGGGCCACTGGAGATTGAAATTACAAAATGTGTTTCATGTTCAAAATACAGAAAGAAAGAACAAAAGCATATAGAAAAGAATAAAATTATGAAAATGGAAATAAAAACATGACAAAATTATTTCAATTAATTGAATTCCGATTCATGTACATTTTCTCCTTCTGGTAAACCCAAGATTTCAGAAAGAAAATATTTGAAAATCATTTTCTTTTGCAACTTTTTTTTCCTTAAAACAAGATTGGACAATGTAGAAAAATGAGTATAAGGAGGTACTGTGCTTAAAACCAGTGCTAAGATGATCACTGGGCCCAAATTTAGAACAATGAAGGAAATAAAGAGCATAATTTAATTAAATACAGAACAAAGGGGCTCCCGGGTGGCTCAGTTGGTTAAGCGGCTGCCTTCGGCTCAGGTTATGATCCCAGCGTCCTGGGATCGAGTCTTGCATTGGGCTCCTTGCTCAGCAGGGAGCCTGCTTCTCCCTCTGCCTCTGCCTGCCTCTCTGTCTGCCTGTGCTCACGCTCTCTCTCTCTCTCTAACAAATAAATAGATAAAATATTTTAAAAAAAATAAATACAGAACAAAAAGGGAATAGAAAAGATAAATGAAACTAAGGGTTAGTTCTTTAAAAAGATAAACAAAAGGCACTTGGGTGGCTCAGTTGGTTAAACATCCAGGTCTTGGTTTTGGTTCAGGTCATGATCTCAGGGTTGTGAGATGGAGCTTCACACACTAAGTTCATAGATATACAGATCAAATTAGCATTTGCCAGAGATGGGGGTGATGGATGGGAGAAATGGGTAAACTGTTTTTTTGTTTTTAGTTTAAATAGATAAAAACATACTCAGTAGATACTGAAATTTTATTTGATAAAATAAAGTATCAAACCTTATATATTTTAAAAGTTAAATATAGCAAGATATTTCCTAAATATGATATATATATATGACTTTCTCAACTTAGAAGATTTGGAAAAAAATCATAGAGTACGTTTTATAAACAGTGTCTAGTTTTCAAAAAATATCTCCCAAGTTAAAAGGGAAAATGCCAAGAAAATATATTCAAAGTAAAAACGATAAACAAGGGTTGATATCCAAGTTTTGTTTTTCTGTTCTTTTCTTGGTGTTTTTTTTTTTTTGAGATTTTATTTATTTATTTGACAGACAGAGAGCACAAGTAGGCAGAGAGGCAGAAAGAGGGGAAGCAGGCTCCCTGCTGAGCAGAGAGCCCGATGAGGGGCTTGATCCCAGGACCCTGGGACCATAACCTGAGCCAAAGGCAGAGGCTTTAACCCACTAAGCTACCCACGTGCCCCAATACCCACGTTTTAAAAAGAGACAAGTGGAGGGGCACTGGCTGGCTTAATTGGAAGAGAGTATGACTCTTGATCTCAGGGTTGTGAGTTGGAGCCCCATGTTCAGTGTAGAGATTACTTAAATAAATAAACTTTAAAAAGTGACCACTAGAAAAGGACCACAGCAAAAGGAGCAACAACATGAAAAATAAAACAATTTGGGTCATCATATATTATAATTTCATATGGGTTAAAGAATTGAATATGACTTAAATCATATGAAACTTGAAGAAAATATACAATTTTCCCAAATCTCTATATTGTAGACTCTAGAGAAAAATGATTAATAAGTATATAAAATATAATTTTTAAAATCATAGATTTTTATTTCAAAGGATCAGATTTCATTCCATAATGATCAAGATTGTCTACATGCCAAAAATTATTACAAAAAAATAAAATCAGAGAAATGTATTTGCAGCACAAGTAGCTGAGGGTTAATACCTTTAATGTAGAAAAACTAAGAAATAGCAATAAGAAAAGCACTGAGGATAATAAGAAAATATGTAATTTACCAAAGAAGAAAAATAATAAAAATACAATACATGAAAATTGTTCAAATATTATAACATTCAAATGATGGTGAACTGAGTTACCCAAATTCAACAAACTCTCACCCCTGCCAGAGCTGCAAAGTTTAAGAAATGATGGTACAAACAAAAAAATAGCTTTTAAAAGTTAATGTATCAAAAACTTAAATTATTCTTACTTTTTATCAGGAATTACATTTCTGGAACCCAAGTTTATGAAAATAAATGCCATGGAGAAAAATTTTATTCGTGAAGATGTTAATTTCAAACTTATTTTTAATTTTCATTTATTTTTTTAAAGATTTTATTTATTTATTTACCTAGATGGCAGTATGCATCCAAGGGCCCTTATGCTAATTATGCCTGTGCATTCTGAGTTTACTTTAAAATTTTGTTGACTCTGTTAGTTTTCATATTTGTGGATTTCTGTGTTTCTCCTCAGGTACATGGACCAGTGGCTGTATGGCAGATTTGCCTCACAACTAAAAGTTTGAATAAAAAAACAATTTCTAGTCAACCTGTTTAAACCTACTAGGAGGTCTATGCATATGCATTCTGGGCATAAAGATGATAAGCACTTAGAAATAATTTGATGATGACACTCACAGAAACCTGAAGCTACAAAACCATTCAAATAGAAGTGTTATACCCATGTATAGGGGAAGGGACATGGTGGAAAGCTTTTTATGAGGCTAGCACTCCCTAGAAACAGTACAAAAGAATTTCAGATCATTTCCCTGAAGAAACTTGATTAAGTTCAAAATAGTGTTATTATCAAGATTTTCTCTCTTTTCTTTTTATTTCTAAACAACTCACGGTTCATACTGGTTCTCAAAATTCACTAGCTTAATTGTAGAATAAGTTATGTCTACATAATATACTGATTCATGTTAATGATGCCATTTAGAAAATTAATTTAAAAAAACAGTAATAATAATAGGAACAATGATTTAGAAAGTGCTGTTAGATTTCTAACCGTCAAATAGGACTTATTAGAAGTAGGCTAATAGAAGATATGTAGCTTGCCTGATGCCATATAGCAATGACAGCCTAGGTCAACTACTCAAATCCAGGACATCCACTTGGAAGACCCGTGCTTATGATGTCTATTCTGTAATGTCTAAATTAACCCTCATTTAGTCTTGTAGGTCATGTTAATAAACAGAATATTGGATTGTTGACATGTTACCATGCAGAGAATCAGCCTATAACATGTGACTGAATATTTATTATTTCTTAGGAATAGTTTACGGCTTCTCACTCAAAATAGGTTCAGTACGGCTTCTCACTCAAAATAGGTTCAGCTGCCTTTGCAAAAAAAAGAATCAGAATCATGAAGGAATTCATATTTCTTCGACCCCTTCTCTCCGCTAACTCAAGCATACTATGAAAAAATACAAGTATAAAAAATGATGAGGGGAGAATTCTTTTGACATATCACTCCCTTTAATTAGTCCACCAACAAATATAAATGCTAGTTCTCCAAGCCTGAGTAGCAGTTAACCCACGGAAGCACAAAGTACTAATGCAAGATTTTGACCTTGCTCACATTGCTCAAATTCTAATAGGTGATGACAATGCACTGAGTCCTTTGATGACATAGATTGTTTACTTACAGTCCCTCCACCAAGGGCTTAACAGTGCTATACAGAGTTGCATAAAGTGGTTTGCAGCCCTGTTGTCAAAAAAATAAAATACACTGTCCACCGTGTCCTGGAAAACTGTTAACATGTTGTTAGTAGTTTCCAAGCAAGGACATTGTTAAACATATTTCATATTAATGTAGTCTAGTTCAGTGGCAATTTTCTTCTACTAAAGAAATATGGGGTTCCTGAAAGGTTTAAGCAAATAATACAGAGTGCACTTGAAACATTCACAAGTCATGCATTGAACTTTCTCTTCTTGTATCTTAATAACCCAGTAATATATTCTGTATTTAATTACAGAGTATTTTTTGTTGACTTCCAGGGGTATGTGTATATGTGTACACACACAAATATATATATATATATATATATACATATATATATGTATATATATATATATATAAAGAAGTATTAAGAAACCCATAATGTAGAGAGATACAGCTATTTTATGTACATCTGGCTGGAAGTTTTTAAGTGAAGTTAAAATGTAGAATGTGATTACATGTTCATTCTACAGTGAGTTGTTAATCAGAAGAGGTTAATAAGATTCAATTAAGGATTAGATGCTTATAAGAAATTTAATAATGTGTTCTTAGGAAAAAACAAGAGTTTCTCTGTAACAGTAGTATAGAGATAAATAGTTATCAGGCCTCAGGCACCATGGGTAAACCAACCAGCTATCAGACTTAGGAAGAAATTTCCTAGGCAATGCTATATCTCTCAGTTAGGTGCATCATGGTGAGTTTATCGCTTTCTCCCAAAATATTCATCATTAGACTTGGTAGGAAGCAGGATGTCTGACTGGATGGACCATTGGCCAGTTCTGATGTATAAATTCCTATTTGGAATTTACAGAACTCTTCAAACTCTAAAAGCCAACAATATTTCCTCCAGGTTCTGGAAACTAAATAATCTTTCTGACCAAAAGAGATGAGTTTATGCTGTTGAAAAGGAATGCAAAAGTTGGAACAAAGAAGAGAATATCTAAATGGCCTGGAGAAGGAAAATAAGGGTGAATTTGAAGTGGAAAGGTGATAAATTGATAACTGGAATAGATGGAAAATAAGAATAAGAAAAATTAATTCAGAGATAGTTACTGTAACAGGAAAGGATCAGTTCAGACCAAAGCAAAGACCAAGAAAACATGTCAGTGGGGTGAATGAAGGCCAGAAATATCTCAATGATAAAATATATAAGACTGGTGTTGTCTTTCCTATGTGGGAACAGTATGTATTGAAAAGAATGTGAGTTTGGGAACAAGTGAAGAGAGATTGAACTTGCATGTGAATGTCAGCTCCATCACTGGCTGTCTGTATAAATAGGAAAAGGCAACAATTTTTCTCCCAGCCCCAGATTCTTCCTTATAAAATTTGGTAAATAATACTGTAGTTCTAGTGTTGAAGTGCCAAGCACAAAACCTAGTATATAATAGCTACTAAATAAATTATGTATATCATTAAGTATTTTAGTAGAAAATTTTTCTTCCCCTTTTAGACTTTATTTATGATGAAGAACATCTGTATCTTGTTTATTCCTTGTCTTTATTACCCTGCTAAAAAGCTACTTTTCTATCTTCTTCTGCCATCCTGTACATATTTACTATAACCATTAATCATAAAGGATCAAAATTGAGGCAGGATCAATAAAAATTAAATATTAATAACTACAAAAGTATTGATTGAGGCAGTCTTATGCTATCACAATCTACAAAATAGGAAGAATGTGCAATAATTTTCCACTTAATATGAAAGCTAGTTATAAAAGTTGTTTTCTGAATAAATATTTTACAACTTATCACAGATCTATGTGGTAACCAACAGGCTCATTGTACCATTATTCCAGCTTTAATTCTTTAGAAAGTAACATTAATTCTGTACCACACAAAGATCATTTTCTTTAAAATATTTATTAATCTATTTATTTAGAAAGAGAGAATAGGGGGAGGGAAAAAGAGAGGGAATCTTCAAGTAGACTCTCCAGTGAGTCCAGATCATCACACAGGGATTGATTACACAACCCATGAGATCATGACCTGAGCCAAAATCAAGGGTATGATGCTTACCTGATTGAGCCA
Organism: Taxidea taxus jeffersonii; assembly: GCA_003697995.1. Lineage (NCBI taxonomy): Eukaryota > Metazoa > Chordata > Mammalia > Carnivora > Mustelidae > Taxidea > Taxidea taxus. The sequence continues at coordinate 139,729 of ML105678.1, read as the reverse complement.
CCCAGATGCTTGCAGAGAACACTTTCTATAGAGAAACAGTTGATATTTACATTTCAAGACTCTTCTAAGACTTACAATCTTTCCTTGGTCAATGGCATTCAGTGAGAACCCCACTTTCTAAATGACCACATTTATGGTTGGAACTGAGTGGGAAGATAAGAAATACCTTAACTATGGATAACCTGGAAATTCCTTCAAGATTCCATCAAAATAGTTTCCCAAGTGTCTTCCTGCAAATCTCATGATAGGATTCATGATCCTTGTCTGCCTTTGGCCACAGTTCACTGTTACTTGTCCAGGGAATTTTCTGGGCTTCAGCACAAATTTATTTCAAAATGGATTAGTTATTATAATATAAAATAACCATTTTTAAGCTCTGGTTTTTATCCTCCAAATCCAGGCTATCCAGACCTTATCTTAATATAGTCTTTGATTCAGTAGACATAATTTCTCCTCTCTTTTGTCTTCCTTTGGAAATAGTTTACACCTATCTCATGTCTCATTATATTTTGCTTCTCACTGTGATTAGGTGACATTTGTCTTTCAATGCCATATTATAAACTTTAAAGTGTGTCCCTTCCTTTTCTCACACAGTTTAGCACTGCATCCTGTAAATGCATGGGCAGAGCAAATGTGTGGTGAATTTAATTCATCTGAGACAAATTGCTTTCCATAGCAATGTACATGGATCTTCAATAGAGAAGTGACCTTGAAGAAGCTAGGTTAAACAAGCCATTTTAAAAGACCTTAACCCTGACTGTGATTACTCTCCCCACAATGGCTAATTTTATGTGTCAACTTGACTGAGATACAGATTGTCCAGATACTTGGTTAAACACCTTATTGGGTATGTCTATGAATGTTTTTATGAATGAAATTAATATTTTTACAAGATTTTTTAAAAAATCTATTTCCTTGACAGAGAGAGAGAGCACAAGTAGTCAGAGTGGCAGGCAGAAGGAAAGGGAGAAGCAGACTTTCCACTGAGCAGGGAGCCTAATGTGGGGCTCAATCCCTGAACCCTGGCATCATGACCTGAGCTGAAGGCAAATGCTTACTGGACTGAGTCACTAAGACACCCCTGAAATTAATATTTCAATCAATAAACTGAGTAAAGAAAGTGCTCTGCCCAGTGCAGGTGGGCATCATCTATCCACTTTTATAGACTGAATGTTTGTCCTCCCCCTAATCCAAATAATATGTTGAGACCTATTTGATATTTTGAGGTGGACCCTTGGAATTAATGCCTTTATAATGATCTCTGCAGACTCCTGTGCTCTCCTGCCAATTAAGAACACAATTAAAAGCAAGCATTATGAACCAGAAATAAGGCTGTCATCCAACACCAAATCTATAGGAGCTTTGATTTTATATTTCACAATGTCCAAAACTCTGAGATATAAAATTTCTGTTGCTTATAAGCTACCCACTCTATGGTAGTTTATTATAGCAGCCCAAATAGACTAAGATACCATTGGAAACCTGAATAGAACAAAAGGCAGAGTAGGGGAGAATCAGCTCTCTCCCTGACTGTCTTTCAGCTGCGATACAGATCTTCAGCCTTCAGGCACAGACTAGAACTATGCCATCACCTCTCCCAGGTCTCCAGCTTGCTAACTGCAGATCTTGAGAATTCTCAGCCTCTATACCCACATGAGCAAATTGTATATATCCAACGGATGCTATTGCTTCCAAATACCCAAGAATGAGAGAAAATTGTACATGAAATGCACAGACCACATAGTCCATTCTCTTGTCTTCATTGTCATGCTTAAGTGTCTAGAATGAGAATAAGGGACTGTTACAGTGTTCAAATCATAAACTGACCCTAGATAAGACCATTCAACTGACACAAGTAACACAATTTTCTTTACATGGCTCTCGATGACACTTTTTCTTTCTTGTCATATTCAAACTAAATAAAGACCTAGCATGGGGCAAGTGTCTGCCTATATCCCTCTCCAATGTCCAGTTGCAGCTAACATCCTTCTGGATGGACCTTGATCACCCTAAGAAAAAATTCAATGCAACTTTAAAGTTGAAGGTCTGAAATATTTTACCCAGATAAACCTATGATATAACACCTTCAGAATACATGTCTCTCCTTCTTGAAAGAGTATAGATAACTTCACAGATAATCATAAAAAATGAGATAAGAAAAGTTACAACAGAAAAAAAAAAAACAGAATATGGAAAAAAAGGAAAATGGAATTAACAATGCCTAACATTAAGTTATTTGGTTAACCAGAGTTAGACAATAACAGTTGGTTAAATTTTGGTCTCATTTTACAATTGTTACCAAACAAAACCTAGGTAAATAAAGAAATAATCAAACACATCACTGGTTAACAACAATAACAACAAAAACACATACACAATTATAATGAAAATCACTTGATAAGAGTTATGATCAGTATCAGTTTTCAAAGATGGTGGAGGAGTAGCAGACTGAGATGACATCAGGTAGGAGGAGGTCAGTTAGATAGTTTATCAAACCATTCTGAACACCTACAAATCCAACAGGAGATCAAAGAGAAGAGCAGCAATTCTAGAAACAGAAAATCGAAACAGAAAATTCTGAAAGGTAGGACCTGTGGAGAAGTGAATCCAAAGTGACAGGAAGCTAGACCATGGGAGGAGGGGCTAGCTCCCAGCAAGCGGAGGAGCAATGGAGGACAAAATCAGAATGTTTAAAAGTCTGCTCCACTGATGGACATCTCTCCAGAGGTTAGGTGGGTGAAGCCCTGGCAGGGACAGCGTGGTGTCAGGTCCCGTGGGGTCACCAAAGGATTGGGGGTGTCTGAGTATTGTAGAGCTCACATGTATTAGAGTGGGGAAACTGGCTACAGAGACAGAGCCGAGGAGTGAGTTTTCAACTTGGGGTGACCTTAAACTGTGATCTGGGTCACATTCAGAACACTGCTTTTTGAGCAGGGACCCCCCCAAGTGGCAGATCCAGGGAGACTTCTGTGGAAGAGTGGCAGTGATCTGCTGAGTTAGGAGACTCCAGGCAGTGCTGTGTGCCAGAGACAGAGACTCTTGTTCAAAGGCTGCGTAAGCTTGGTGTGCGGCTGGAGACCAGGGAGAGGGGAGTGATTGAGTGCTTTTCCCCAAGGGTGCACTGAGGAGTGGGGCCCTGAGCTCTCCCCTCCTCTGGGCTGGAGATTGGGAGCCCACCATTTTCAATCTCATCCTCCAGAACTCTACAGAAAGTGATCAGGGAACAAAAGCTCCCTTAAACCAACTGGAGCAGATTACTTAGCCTGGCCCCTGACAAGGGCGGTGCAATTCCTCCTCAGGCAAACACTTGTGAATCACTACAATAGGCCCCTCCCTGAGAATATCAGCAAGAAATCTAGCCAAGACCAAGCTCACCTATCAAGGAGAACAGGGGAATTCCAGAGGAGGAGAAAGCAAAGCATGGAATTCATGACTTTCTCCCCATGAGTCTTTAGTCTTTGATTAATTTTTTTTAGTTTTTTTTCTTATTCTATTTTTTTTAACTTTTACTCTTTCATCATTTAACATTTTTTACACTTGATCTTCGTGAAAAGGCCGAGAAGCAATCTTTTAACCTTTTTTAACTAGTTTATCCTAACAATACCTTTCATTAAAAAAAACCAAAAAGTTTTTGAACTTTCATTATTATAGTCATATTTTATCCTTCATTATATTTAACTTTATTTTTTGTATACACATAGGGTTATTTCTCCTAAAAAATTTTGAGATACAGCTTCTTCTAATAGAATAAAATACACCCTAAATCTAGCACAAGGCTTTGTTCTAGTCTCCAGCCTGAGCTAATTCTCTTCACTTTCTTTTTTCTTTCTTTTCACAACCAACTGATCTTATCAACTTATTTTTTAGAATTTTTAAAAAAATTTTCAACTTCACAGTCATATCCCATACCTTCATCGTGTTTACCATTATTTGTGTGCATATATATATACATATATATGTATATACATATATATATGTAAATTTTAAAGGAAGAAAAACTTACATATATATACACTTACATATACATGTAAGTGTATATGTAAGTATACATGTAACTGTACATATACACTTACATGTATATGTAAGTGTATATATATGTAAGTTTTTCTTCAAAATTTTGGGAGGTAGTTTCTTCTGACAGACCAAAGTACTCCCAAAATTAAGTGGGTGGCTCTGTTCTATTCACCAGTCTAAGATCTAGATTTTCTTTTTCTTTTTAATTTTTTTTTATCTTCTTTTTACCCTTTTTCTTCATCCTACAATTTGGTGTCTCTTCTGCTTTGGTTAACACACATTTTTCTGGGGTTTTTACCACCCTTTAAGTATTTTATTCACTCCTTCATATATTCTTATCTGGATAAAATGACAAGGCAGAAAAACTCACCACAGGGGGAAACAAAAAAAAGGAAAAAGAGGCAGTACCGAAGGCTAGGGAGCTAATCAATATGAACATTGGTAATATGTCAGATCTAGAGTTCAGAATGATGACTCTCAAGGTGCTAGCTGGGTTCAAAAAAGGTATGGAAGATATTAGAGAAACCCTGTCTGGAGAAATAAAAGCCCTTTCTGGAGAAATAAAAGAACTAAAATCTAACCAAGCTGAAATGAAAAACACTATTATCATCCTTCATCACTTTCAGCTTAGGGACATGTAATAGGTTCAGACCTTCAGTTTCCTGATGATTTGCAAAGAAGAAGAAAACCCAGGTTTCTGTCAAGGTGCTGTGTGAGAGTTACTGGTGCCCTCAGTGGGGAGAGTCCGAGAAGGCCGGGCATGCTGGTTGCTGGTCTGCGTGCTCAAGGTGCCCCTTTGGGTTTCTAGTATGACACTGAATCCAAGGTCCAGAGTATTTGGTCCCCCTCTCAAGACACCCTGCCCCTCAGATAGTATGGCTCTTTGCTCTCAGCAGACATGGGCACATAACTCTTTCCTGGAGCAAGCCTCTCGATAACTCCCGGGATTGGCAAGGTCTTTTTCCTTTTTTGATTGTTTAAGCTGTTGACCTTGGAGCGGGGCAGTTGTTTTCCAATCCACTTTTGACGTTTTTTTCCAGTAGGGTTTTTTCTTTGGACCATGTTTGCCTTCCAGTATGTTTCTGCAATATGGAGCAGTAATTCCCCTTAACTTTCTCCTGTTCTTCTACATCTCTTCCCAAAGTGGTGTGTCACTCTAAACAAGCTTTCTCTGAGAGCTGACTGTCTGGTGATTGTTTTTAATGTTTTTCCCCCCAAAATCTATTTAGTTTGAATTGGACTTTTTGGATTCTAGGTGCATTCACGGTGCTAAATCAAACTTTGTATGTGAAAGAAATGTGCATGTCTGGATGTTTTACCATCTCATTCTTTTTGGTAACTCAGTCTGGTGTATGTCTGTCTCATGTGGGTTGTCACTGTTATCAGCCTCTTCTTGGAACTCTAACTTTAGAACAGTGTAACAGAGACTTAATGTGAAAATGGCTTTATATCAAAGACTAACCGCTGCCTCCTTACTTCATACTTAAATTATTGACGAGCATGTTCTGCATTTTCAGTGCTTTCACAAATAGTATCTACAATTGGGTGATAGAGTTAAGTTTATCTTTATTCCCAGGGGAAGTAGTGGGAAGTGAAGTGACTTCCCAGAGTCCCCACTGAGATTTAACAACAGAACCAAAGCAAGAACTTCATCTCCAGCTTCAGGTCTGCTGTCCTTCCCACTGCCTCTCACCAGCCCCACTGCTGACTCATAAGTGATTGTCCGACTGGCCCCCCGCCCCATACCGAGACTATATGGATTTCAGCTGTCCAGGCCAAAAGAGAGGAGAGGTGGCATCAGTAGCCAAATTGGGTTGGTAATTCAAAGGTCATTTTCATTTGGCCCTGGAATATGTTTGTGTTTGTGGTTTTTGTTTTGTTTTATTTTGTTGTTGTTGTTGTTTTTACTTAAGTCTATTTTGAGGCGTGTTCACTGTTTCTGGAAACAGTGTAATAAAAATGGTGCAATAAAAAATGGAGGCTCTTACTGCTAGGATAAGTGAGGCAGAAGAGAGAATTAGTGATATAGAGGACCAAATGACAGAAAACAAAGAAGCTGAGCAAAAGAAAGACAAACAACTACTGGACCATGAGGGGAGAATTTGAGAGATAAGTGATACCATAAGATGAAATAACATTAGGATAATTGGGATTCTAGAAGAAGAAGAAGGAGAGAGGGGACCAGAAGGTATCTTGACTTCATCAAGATCCTAAAAGCTTTTGCACAGCAAAGGAAACAGTTAACAAAACCAAAGACAAATGACAGAATGGGAGAAGATATTTGCAAATGACATATAAGATAAAGGGCTAGTATCCAAAATCTATAAAGAGCTTATCAAACTCAACACCCAAAGAACAAATAATCCAATCAAGAAATGGGAAGAAGACATGTACAGACATTTCTGTAAAGAAGACATCCAGATGGCCAACAGATACGTGAAAAAGTGTTCCACCCACATCACTTGGCATCAGGGAAATACAAACCAAAACCACAATGAGATACCACCTCATATCAGTCAAAATGGCTAAAATTAACAAGTCAGGGAATGACAGATGCTGGCAAGGATGTGGAGAAAGGGGAACCCTCCTACACGGTTGGTGGGAATGCAAGCTGGTGCAACCACTCTGGAAAACAGCATGGAGGTTCCTCAAAAAGTTGAAAATAGACCTACCCTACGATCCAGCAATTGCACTACTGGGTATTTACTCTAAAGACACAAATGTAGCGATCCGAAGGGGCATGTGCACCTGAATGTTTATAGCAGCAATGTCCACAATAGCCAAACTATGTCCATCAACAGAAGAATGGATAAAGAAGTGGTATACACACACACACGTGTGTGTGTGTGTGTGTGTGTATACATATATATATATATATATATATATATATATATATATATACTATACAGCCATCAAAAGAAATGAAATATTGCCATTTGCAACAACATGGATGGAACTAGAGGGTATTATGCTGAGCGAAATGTCAATCAGAGAAAGAAAATTATCATATGATCTCCCTGATATAAGGAAGTTAAGAGGCAACATGGGAGGTAGGAAAGGAATAAATGAAACAAGATAGGATCAGGAGGGAGACAAACCATAAGAAGACTCTTAATCTCACAAAACAAACTGAGGGCTGCCAGGGGAGGGGCGCAGGGAGAGGATGTTTGGGATATGGACATTGGGGAAGGTATGTACTATGGTGAGTGCTGTGAAGTATAAGCCAGGCGATTCACAGACCTGTACCCCTGGGGCTAGTAATACCTTACATGGTAATAAAAAAATAAAATAAAAAAGAGTTGTAATGATCAGGACTAGTTACTCCAAATGTATCTTGTGTTTTACTTAACTTCAAGATTATCTGAAAAGAAAAAAAAAAGTGTCTCTTTTATGAGAAATGAAGCTACAAAAATAAAATTAGATTTCCCAAATGCTCAGGGAGTTTGTCTTTTATCTATCCTCCCACGATAAAATTAGAAATGGAAGTTATTGACTTTGAGTTGAGAGGAGTCCCCTGAGTGACTAGTAGCCCAGGGAGAAGACATTAGCTTTATTTGAAAAATGACCAGGATTTTGAAGGAGTGGAGTTTTGCCTTAAGGCCACCGTACCAATCTGTAAATCCAGACTACAGACTGACCTAGCATTTCATAAAGTACAAGACATGCCAGTATGATATGTTGAAATTGAATACAAAAGGACAGAGATTCAGATTTAGCAGTATTTGCTGCATATGATTCTAATACACTCTGGATTGACTCTAGTGCAATGCAAATGTAACATATATCCATGTAACTAAGGAAAAACAGAATTTTTATGAAGCACTAAAAGACCATTGATATGTCCTTATTTTCCCTTGCCAAAACCACACAATTTGTATAAGTACCAATTCAAAGAGTAGAGGGCAACATGTCATGAAAAGATTGAAATTATTATAATCATGAATTATTCCTCTGATTGTTGTTGCTCTCGCTGTGGTTTTCGCTACACAACACCATAATGAAGCAGAATGCCATTACTGCCAAGTTTCTTGATCAATAAAGAATAACAAACTAAGGTAATTCACGTTTCATCAAAAAATGGAGCTCTTCCAGGCCCCCAACATTGTTTATTTCACTGTGAATACAGACTTGTTGGGCTTTTTGCAATGTCAGGATAACTAGTTCATTTTCCAAACTCTTTCATTTTCAACTTTCTAACACCAGGAGTCAATTTTCATTCTTTGACCTGCATCCAACAATGAGAACACACTCAAAACTCTTCTCTCAATGTAAAATTGACTTGATTAATAAAATAATCATAGATATTAACCTACATTATAAATCGCCTTTTATAATTCAATGTTCTTTAATTTACTTGTATTTTCCTTTTTTTTTTTTTTTTTTTTTTTGCTATACAAATACCAATTCCACATAGAAAGATTTAACATGATCCACAATTCAATGAGTGGTGTTTGCTGATGTATATGTTTGCTTACAATGTGTACAGCAAACAGAAATGATAAGGGTGGAAAAAAAAGTTTTTCCAAATTTAAGATAAAAAAGACTTTCTTTTAAAGCTAATTATCCTACTCCTCTTTTCTTTGGAGTCATTTCCAGTCATTGCTGGGTGGAGTGATTAGAAAAATTGATTATTTAAATAGGGCTTTATCTTTAGAGGTTGCACTTAGGGAAAGATGAATAATATTGGATATCTTGTTAATGGAACCTGTCCCTAAGGTATTAGAGTTTTCTTTCAGAGCAGGTTAAGTGCAGTGATAAATGCTGCAAGTACATATTGTCCACTATGTTATCAAAAGATGTGAACAATATAAAATAGAAAGACAATAATTCATATTTGACAGAAATTAATGCAGTCTCAGCCTTTCTCCAAGGTCTGGGTGCATCGAATACTGATAGAAGAGTATCACTGTAGATCCAAATTGTCCTTTTCTTCTTTTCCTCCCCACACAGATTGTTATCTGGGAGAGAATCTCGTGTATGTGTAAAGAGAATAACTTATCAGAAATGGGAAACTCTTCAGAGAATCCAGAGGCTCAACTGTCCCTACATGTGCTCAGCGTCAGAGTCATTGTAGCTCTTGGGAAATAAGCAAATCTCTTTTTCACAGAAATTTTCAGAAACATTTGGGAGCACTAGGGAGGCCGAAGGCTGCTATGAGTATGCACAGGGAGGTTCTCTTTTAGAGAAGTATAAACGTCAACTTTGAATGGGAATAAAGAAAGATAAAGAACTAGTTTGTCTTATATCTGTCACTTGTCCTCTTTCTTGGATTGGCAGATAATTTTCTTTCAAATACAGGGGAAAATACATTTCAACATTGTCAAACATATTTATCAACGTATTTATATGAAATCTGAATCATTCACAATGATTTCCTTTTTTTCCAGGCACTGGCAAACGTAGATAATCAAAGTTACCAGTTACTAAAATAGTCTTCTCAAAAGATTGTCTTCACTTTTCAACAGACAGATTGTCAAACTACCAAACAGGAGTGCTGAATGTTCCAGAAATAGTGTTTACTTGAATAATTGCATATTAACACTTTCTAGGCATCAGTGATACTAGAAAGTTGCAATGGCTATAGCATTTTCTTTCCCTTAAAGAGAAAGCAGTACCATAGTTCAGGGCTTATCAAAGAAGTCACCAGCATGTATAAAAGCACTGAAGAGCTTCTTTTTCTTTCATCATGAAAACCCAAGATTCATCATGTTAAACAGATATTTTGGGATGAAGAGCATAATCTGAAATATTATTAAGTTTCTTTATAAAGAAACAAAAGAAAATTTGAGTAGTAAGAATATATACATATAGAGAGTTAATAAAATAATTCAAAGACAGTTAGAAGGGTGATGATTAATAAAAATATAGAAATATTAAGAATCCTGTAATTCATAAGTAATGAAGGCAATATTGGGATCCTGACTAGTGCATAGAACACTTAAATGCTTCTGCTTTCTTTCTTGGATTGAATAACTCCTCTTCTCAGAAATCACAATGCAGTTCTGGTGCCTTTTCCCATACCATGATATGCCTACCATTCTATTATTTATAGAGACCCAAGTTGTTTGACTTGAGATGACTCTGCATCCCAGAGTTAAAACTTCTGGGGATAACTGATCAATTCCAATTGTTCTAACACTTTTTGAAAAGATCTGCCCATTGATCCCAAATGCCAAGGGGTTCTTTTTAAGAAGGATAGCTTGACTATGGGAAGCAAACTGAGGGTTGCAGAAAGGGGGATGAGATAACTGGGTGATAGGCATTAAGGAGGGCATGTGATGTGATGAGCACTGAGTGTTCTATCCAACTGATGGACTACAGAACTCTACATCTGAAATTAATGATGTACTATATGTTGGCTAATTGAGTTTAAATAAAAAATAAAACAAAATACAACAATATACAATAAAATACAAAATATAATAAAATACAGAAGAAGAAGAAGGAGAAGGAGAAGAAGAAGGAGGAGGAGAAGAAGAAGGAGGAGGAGAAGGGGAGGAAGAAGCGGGGGGGGAAGAGGAGGAAGAGGATAGAGCTTGACAAACTAGAAAGCTTAATTTTCAATCTGTGGGAAAATTTTGTAATTCAAGGTGAAGTCAAACTATTCTGAATTGACAGAAGTTGAGGGAAAAAGGCAAGATTATCAGAAGTGTATTTTTTAAGTTTTTTTTTTTTATTCCATTTAGTTAACATCCAGTGTTACAGTAGTTTCAGGTGCACAATATAGTGATTCAACAATTTCATACATCATCACCCCCCACTCACCATGACAAGTGTACTCCTTAATTCCCATCACCATTTCATTCATCCCCCCAACATCCTCCCCTCTGAAAACCATCAGTTCGTTCACCAGAGATTTATTTTTATGGAGCCGAATTACTTAGTGCTGAAGAGCATGAGGGAAGATCAGAAAGCCTGGGCTTTGGGTCATGGTTCTGCCATTTACTCACTCTGACTCAAGCAAGTTATATAGTCTTTGTCTCAGATCTCTTTTCTATTAAAATGGGAATAATAATTCACAAGGGGTTTTGTAAAGGTTATGTAAAGTGATTAGGACTGTCTGTCATATATTAAATGCTCAACAATGGTGATTATAAGAACAATAACTATTTTCATAATATCATTAATAGTTATCATTTTTCTCAGAGACTTTAAGGTATTCAATGGAGATGTTCAACACATATGCTGACCCAGTATGATGTCTGGGATAGTACCTATAAGAACATTTCACCTGGAAATTACTATTTTCTTTTTCTGATAAAGTTTTCCTCCTTAGCATCTCACTCTGCTTTCTGATACTGTCTTGAGTAGGTACGGCTTGCTTCAGCTACTTTCTGAAGATGGAGTTTCCCAAATAACAGATAAACCTTAAGATTGATGATGAACCAAACTTAAGTTACCCAGTTTTATTCTGAATTTTCTTTTCTCTCGGACTCATAGCCCTGATCTCCCTACAGCACATGATTTATTGTAAAAGCATCTCCAACCACCATTGAGCACCATGATCACAATCCAATAACTGGAAAAGGAACTCAGTCACAGGTAGTATTTACTGAGTTCCTATTGGGTCCTAGACACTTGTTTCAGGTGGTGAAGATGCATCAATGACAAAAGACACACGTCCCTTCCTTTATGCATCTTATAAAGAATAATTGTGATTTTCATAGGGAAATTCCTTATCTTTGTCAACTAAGATCAAGCATGTTCATAATATGAACTTTTCTAATTCATTTCTCATTATTTCCTCTCTGGCACAATATATACTCACTTTCAGTGTCTCCAATGATAAGATTTACCTCTTATTCTCTAAGGGTAGAGTTAACAGAACTAAGTGCTGACCAACACAAGAACCAGGAAAGAAAAAGAAAAACTATGCAGAATAACAAATCACAGTCCTTATAATTTTCACCTAATCCACACCTAACTGAAAAAGGTATACTCTCTAACGCATGAATGATTGAATTTTGCACAGAATTAAATGCTGAGGAGTAAGTGTGAAGATAAAGAGCCAGAAAATATAAATCCTTCTCTCAAGAAACATGGAGGGAGTATTTTAGAATCAATAATGGGGAAAAAAAACACATCAACACATTCAAAAGAATAAAGTGTTATGTGAAGTAATAAAAGAAAGTAAATCTATGTCGAGTATCTTTCTATGTATCTGTTTTTATGTTAACTGTTTGTGAACTTTCTCACCATCAAGAAATTTAATGTCCTTAAAGTGAGGCTTTCCAATTATCCTAATTTTCTTAATATTAATTTAGTTTGATCAAAGAGTTAAGTTAAAAGATTGTTGGGAAAATTAACAATGAGAGAACAACAATAGAATATATATAATTTGTGGCAAAGCAATATATATGATAATGTGATTTAGCTGGTAGATTGAAACAAAGTTAATACATAGAAAAAGTTAGATTTGACGAATAAGCAACAATCACTGAGAAAAATTAAAATGCTCCTATAATAGAATCAGAGATAAAAGAACTAGTGATAAACTTAAGAAGAAATATGCAGTATGTATATGAAGAAAAATGCATAATGCTATTAAAAAACACAAAGAAAAAAAACTTAAATGATAACAGAAATCATTGTGTGTATACGATGGTTCACATAGTACAATTTCCCCATTAAATCTTGTATAAACAAATCCAAACAAAGATATCAACAAAATTTCTTTTTATAAAGTAACAAGATTACTCTAACTTTTATCAAAAGTAGAAATAATGCACACAAACAATAGGCAATAAGAACTGAATTTCTAATTCATATCTCCCACCAAAATACATCTTTTTATTTTTTAAGATGGTCTTTATTATTTGAAAGAGAGAGAGAGAGAGAGAGAGCACGCAAGCACACAAGCAGAGGAAGCAGCAGAAGGAAAAGGAGCATCAAGCTACCCCTAGAGAAGGGACTTTGATCCCAGGACCCTGGAATCATGACCTGAGCCAAAGGCAGGAGTTTAACCAGCTGAGCCACCCAGGTGCTCCTGGAGTTATTTCCAAATAGAAATAAAATCAGCATAATGGATAAGAATAATATGTAGAAAAATGTAATCCTTTTGAGTGAGGAAACCCTTTATATATACAGTAGAAAATAATCCAGAATCCATAAAGAAAAGACTGATAAACTTAATTACATCAAAATGAAAAAAAAATATGCAAAGCCTATATATATACATAAACAATGTTGAAAGACAATGAATTTGGTGGACAATGTGCAACTCATATCATAATTCTTTGATATATAAAACATCCCCAGTTATCAACAAGAAAAAAGTCTAAAATTAAAGGCAAAAATGGGCAAAAGAAAAGTAAATGAGAGTTTATAGAAAAGAAAAAAAGCAATGGATTTGAAAAACATGAAAAGCTACTCAATCATTTTCACACAAAAAATGCAAATATAAACTACAATTAAATGTGTATTTTTGCCTATCAAATTAGCAGAAATTGAAAAGATTTGTAAACCCAATATTGACAATGGTTTTGGAATCACTAATCTCACTTGAATGACATCCATGGAAATTCACACCTTTAAAATATAGTTCTTCTCCAGTTTATTGCCACATAGGTATAAATGCTCCTGAGTAAAATGATATTTCTACAGCAATGTATTTGAAGAATTATTTGTTATATAAAAAAACTGGAAATATCTGAAATATCCATCAATGTATAGATAGATATATGTTTATATAAATGATGGTACATCCATTCAACACAGCCTTCAATGCTGGAATAATGTAATGGGACACTTCTATATTACTGATTTGATAGGCTCTTCAATTCTAGTGATCAATGCTAAAAAATCAAAGGCAGTAGAATGTACTTTTTGAGTATATAGAGTACTATATACTTAAAAAATCATATAAAAAACTGAAAACCACTGGTACTTCAGGAATATGGAATCCAATATCTAACTCAGGAGTGAAAATGATAATTTTTCTAATTTGTAACTTTTTAATTCCATGCCATTTGAATGTATTTCCTGATGACAGTATTTTTAAAAATATTCATCTGAGCAAAAATAAAAGTATCAAAACATGTTTGGTAAAATATATAGATTGAACATATATGTAATTCTCTAGTCTCTCCCAGAACTTCCCAGTGCTTTTAAAAACATAAGCCTACAAGCATAGATAGAATGAATGAGAGAGGATAATTTGGTCACTGGGAGATAATAATAAAATGTGCAAATTGGAGAATAAATAAGGAAATGGTTATAAAACAATTCAAAGCTGAGATTCAAGCCTTTGTAAGACAGAGGTAAACTTGCAATCCACACCCAAAACTCAGATGGACTGAGATTTGTCAAAGACCTATAGATAAAGAGATATGAGCATCCTCCAATAAACAAAAGTCATGTTTTTGCACCCTTATCTTCCTACCAATTGACATGCCAGGTTCACACATATCTATTAATTTTTGAGACCTCTTTCTTGGAAATGAAACCTGACCAAGGATTAGGAGGTGCTTATGGAAAGCTTCTAAGATGAAAGAAAACAAACCAAGCCTACAAAGTAAAGCAACTTCAAAAAAATGGAGATAATGCCTGGAGCAGAAAAATATATAAAAATACTATAATTAATATTCTGAAAGTAATAAAAATATCTCATCAACTGAACAACATAATGTTTTTTAAAAGAACATTAATATAACAAGAATAAGCTCTTGGAAATTAAAAATAGGACAGTGGAAATTTTAAAAAGTACACTTGACACCAAGAAAATAAGTTTAAAAATCCCTGTAAAACAATAATTTAGGAAATATAAAAAGATATAAATTTGAAGACAAAGATATGCAAATTAGAGAATAAACCCAGAATGTGATTAAGAAGGCTACTTGAAAAAGAGTTTGGAAAATTGAGAGGAAAAATTACACATCAAGCAAACAAATAAATATAATTTTCCATACTCAAAAGAACAGGCATATGCAAATAGAAAGGGCCCACAGGAAGCTCAATAAAAATAAAATAAAAAGTGACCTGTCAGGTCCCAGCTTCAAAATCTTAGAAATCTTCAAAAATTGGGAGTAAAAGTTTCTTTTTTTTTAAAGATTTTATTTATTTATTTGACAGCAGAGATCACAAGTAGTCAGAGAGGCAGGCAGAGAGAGAGGAGGAAGCAGGCTCCCAGCTGCAGAGAGAGCCTGATACGGGGCTCATTCCCAGGACCCTGAGACCATGACCTGAGCTGAAGGCAGAGGCTTTAACCCACTGAGCCACCCAGGCACACCGGGAGTAAAAGTTTCTAAATGTTTGCAGGAAAAAAAGAAAAATCAGGTTTTCAGTTCAGAAAATATTAATACCAGAAGTTGGATCACTTTGAAGCAATGCTTTCAAAATTCTGAGAGAAAACAATCTGCATTCCATAATACCAAACCCAATAAAAAGCAACAATCAAATGTGAGCAGAGATTTAAAATACTCTCAGTGTCTCAAACAGTTTTCTTGAATGTCAGAGCTGCTGACAGAGCTGTGCCAACTGGGCACTGCTCGTCTCTAGATATTACCATCCACACAGATTTCAGAGTGTCTGGAACTTTGGGATTTCTACATCAAGATCATGCTGTTTGCATTCATCCTTTGTGATGAAGTTACTGGAAACTGGGCTCAACAAAGTAAGGCATTAATCCAAGAAAGAGAAAAAGACCTGGGATCTAGGCAAAATGAGTCCCACAAGGCGGAGAAGAAAAGGAATTCCCAGGATTCCTGTTAAGGTAAGTTGAAAGTCTAGGATATCTGTTGTCCATGAGGCCTCAAGTAAAAACAAGTGCATACTGAACAAGGAAAGAGAAGCCAAGTTTTTTTGTTTGTTTGTTTTCCTGCAAGGAAAAATATTGAATTTGTTGATTCTCAGATGCATTTTATCATTTTATGAAAAGTTTTACAAATGCAGAGGCAAATCTGGTAATCCATTAGCAATGAGGACATTGAAGACTGAAAAAATGAATGATAGCAATTATTAACCTGGGAGAAAATAAAAGGATGACAAGTAAAAAAAAAAAAAGCACATTGTTTTACTTTGAAGAATGTTTATGGCATAATCACAATTTAATGCTGGATATTAATTAAACGCAAAGTAACACATTGGGAAAGAGAGGAGAGGGGAAGTATGTGTGGTTAAAATCATAATGTATGCGTAAGTGCTAAAACCTCTTCGTCTATGGTCGGAAATCAGGAGATAATATCCAAAATTGAAAATCAAAATGTATTATTTGTAAACATGTTATTTGAAAATGTGAAAGTAAATAGCCAGGAAAGAGCTAAAAGACTCAAGGGTGACTGGCTCTGAGAAGTGGAAATCAGTATCAGGAAGAGTAAAAACTGTTTTTGTACATATATTATTTTGATGCAATTAAAACTTAAACTAAAAGAAAGTTAAAATGTGTATCATCAATATCTGTTGTTGTTTTTTCCCAAGTAGCAATGGGATCATTTTAAATTAAAGGGTCAAACGTTTTAGACAGAAGCTACCACTTGCAGACCTCACAAAGAAGAGCTTAATTGTGGCACAATGGCTTGATTGTGATGCATTGAACATTACAGTAGACCTACTGTGTACCTCCAGAGACACTGCAAACACTCTATTCTCATAGAAAACTGTTATAAGCATTTCCTCCAACAAACCAAATGCCCCTTGCCATGTCTACATGTTCATTTCTTTCTGTCTGTTAACTTGTTTCACTAACAAAGCAACCACTAAACTTAGGGGTTTAAAATAGCAATACATTTATTTGCCCAGGAATCTGAGTTCAGCTGGGCTATTCTTCTGCTGATCTTGCCTGGGGTGGTGGGCACTGGCATCTATCAGCTCATGTGTGACTCTGTAGGCCAAGTTGGCCATCATCATCCTGTTGGGTGTTGCAGACTCTTTGTGGACCCTTTTATAGCCCTCTTATCCTAAAGCTGGTTAGCCTGGGATTCTTCATATGGTAGCTTCAATGTTTCCAGAAGATGAGAACTGAAGTTGAAAAGGCTTTTTTGAGGGGTAGGCTCAGAACCACCCAACCTTATTTCACCATGTTCTTTTTTTTTTTTTTAATATGTTATTCATTTATTTGAGAGAGAGAGAGATAACAAGAGAGAGACAGCACCAGCAGGGAGGAGAGGGAGAAACAGACTCCCTGCTGAGCCAGGATCTTGATGTAAGGTGGGTCCAGCACTCTGGGGTCATGACCTGAGCCAAAGGCAGATGTTTAACCAACTGAGCTACCTAGGAGCCCCCTTACCATGTTCTATTAATCAAAGCAAGGTACAAGTCCAGTTCAAATGCAAGGGCATCAAAAGCAGTCTCCATGTTTTGAAGGGAGAAGTAGAAAGCATTTTGTGGTCACCTTTATCCACAACATATCCTGGAATTGACTCAAATCTTAATCAGTTTTCAAGTAAGAGAACTGAAAGTGACGTCATCATGATTTATGTTTGGATGTCTGCGTTAGTTTCCTCTTAGCTGCTCATATCTCATGGTCCCTTCCCACCCCCACACATTCACCCCACCTGACGGCACAGTATCCTTTCTAATGTTTTATATACATTTTCCTCACAATAGTGCAAGTTTTGTTTGGAGTAGAACTCATGTAACATTCACTCTCCTATCTTCAAAGTCATTTTGCTAGGCACAAGGTACAAAAAATAATGGGGGAGTGGGAGGAGGGGGTTGAATTATTTTTTTAAGATTTTTTTTATTTGTTTGACAGAATGAGACAGCAAGAGAGGGAGCACAAGCAGGAGAAGTGAGAAAGGGAGAAGCAGGCTTCCTGCTGAACAGGGAGCTCTATGTGGTGCTCCATCCCAGGACGCTGGGATCATGACCTGAGCCGGAGCCAGATGCTTAACGACTGAACCACCCAGGTGTCCCAGATTTTAAATTATTAATACATTTCTCTAACACCATTAAAATAAATGAAAATGGAAAAAGAGAAATACATAACAACAATACAAGGAGATTGAGTTTGAAATTTTCTAAATAACTTGAGACTATGTAAGTTGATAAAAATAATCTTGGAACACTGAAAAAAATAATATTAAATTAAAAAAAATAGTCATTTAAAAATCAGGCAAGGAAAACAAAGAAAATAACAAAATGTCAATTCTCAGCTAATTATAGAAAAGAAAATCAGTTTGGTGTTTGCAACTGTTAAATGGGAAAAAATCCAGCTACTTTTGGCTTTTAATTATTATAAAGTCATCATTTTTATTAGGTTTTATTTGTCTTAGTGCAATTGGAAAGCAACTGGCATTTGGCAGGAAAAAAAATCCTATAATATCATAGAACTTTTAGCAAAAAGATATGAATTGCTGCATTTGATTCTACTATTGTGTAAAAATGTATTATGATTCTCATTAAGTAGCTCTGACCATAACTGTTAGGGAAACTCAGGGTAGTAAAAGGCAGATGAATCATAGACTGAGGTCCAGAGAATAAAATTAAAGGATATTAAAGAATAGCAAATTTAAGCTGAAGGTTTTATTGGGTAATGTGGGAGCAGGAAATGGAAGGGAAAGGAGCCCTTTACTAACAGCTAAAATATTGAATTATTTAGAATAGTGCAAAGGGATATAGGTGTGACCAATGGCATGAAACAAGGAGAATGAAAATTTTGTCTATCAGAGAAATGTTGCTAACATTGGGGATATAATGAAACTCTCTCCCAGGAGACCTGCTCCATCTAACGTAGAACTTTTCAATCTTAAAAGCCAAAATCCCATCTAACCCTGTAGCATCCCAGCCTCCCATACCTATGCATCACCATGGCAGAACGAATTACGTTTTCAAGCTGTAAAGACACTAGTGTTTAAAGAATTATTTTATCTGTCACAAATGAATTATTCCAACAGCCCACGTGATAACAATACTCATAGCCATTACCAACAAAAATGAAGAGCAGCCCTACTGAAATTATTACCAACATCATTGGTTGACCTTCTGACTTACCATGTGAGCATGTGGGTGGATGGAGAATCCCTTCAGAGTTAATTATGGTTCTGTAAATCCTCTTATAGGAAGAATAGTTTCAGTCTTTCAAAATGTATCTTTCTATCCACAAAAATGGATGAATGATGATGTCAGCTTCATACCTAAGAAGAAAAACAAAAGCAAACTAAGAAAATCACACGGTGCTGAATACCTTTGTGACATTTATAAATTTAAATAAGTTTCTCTGGAAAAGAAGAGAGAAAACACAGGTCCACAATTCCTAACTGGAAATCTTTGGGGCCAGATTTGCTTTAGAATTCAGAATTTTAAAGTTTGGAAAGGTAATAGAATGCATCTACCTTAAACCTCTCTAAGAGGCCAATCATCAGAACACTAACATTTCTGTGGTAAAACATCTAACTCCTCATACTGAGTGGGAGTGACCTCAGGTTTACAAACAGATCCATTCACATGAGGTCAGGTTTTGCTATTAAAAGAGTTTATGAAAAAAAAACAAACAAAACAAAACAAAATAAAATAAAAACAAAACAAAAAAACTTCTGTTTCTCCAGTTTTGGAATTTAAGAATTGTAGGTATGAGGTTGTGGCTCCACACTTGCTATGTTTAGTTGTTAAACAAATCTGAATACCAAGTGAAAATAAATGTTCTCAGGCCCCTGCATGTAGTGCTTGTAACTGCATTTGCATACAAAACTTAATGAAGTAGCTTCCATGTTGCCCTTAGAATAAAACTAATCATATTTTAACAAAAAAAAAAGAAAAATGAATAAGGGAATAAATCAATTTGATAAAGCATCTTACAATATTTCAATGTGACCAATAAAAAGCAAAAGTAATAGGTATTATTTAAATTACCATTTAAATAAAGGTCCAGTGAATAGGTCACATATCTTATTTGAAAAGTTTAATTTTTGAATCTTCTCAACTCGTTTTGTTTGCTCAGTTATATGTGATACAAATAAGATGTTTTTAAAATTTTATCTCAAAGATATAGAGATGGCTCTCTGGCTTTATTGGTTGTTGCAAAAATGAGCATGGAATTAATATAAAAATTCATTCACAAAATCAGTTGAAGTCATTATTGTAATTGCAAGCAAGTTATTTGCTAATGACCTTTCCACAAGGCTTAATCACAAAAACAAAACTGTAGGTAGAAATATTCAATGAGAATATGCCCATCTTTAACTCCTTAATGAGTAGGATAATACAATTTTGATTGTATTAAAATTCAGTTAATAAACTTAAAATGCAAAAAATATCTCATTTTAAATAAAACATGCACACTCTCATATTACAAAGGAAATATCTTTTTTTTTTCTAAAAATGTGTATTTCTCATTCTTCCCCAGATTACAGATTTGAGCTAAGTATAATCACTAGATTTTTGGAAACCAACGATGATCTCAACAGTACTAGTAACCAGATAGGCAATTAATTTTGTGTGTTAGTGCTCTTTGATGCAGGTCTTAAGTTTTGCTTTTAAGTTTTCTTGAAAGCATTAAAGACACTGTCTTAGTCTTATTAAGCCATTATGAAGAAGGAACATTTGCATTTTTTACTCCCATCTAGTTTGATTATCAGATATTTTTAAAATGATTTTGTTAGTATAAATATGTAAATCCCTAAATATCTAAGTACTAGGCATTTTAAGATTTTATGGAGGTGTGAGCTCTAGCCAATACAAGCAGATCTTTCTGTAAATAAGTATGCTATGAAGATTCTAGTTTTGATTTTTAAGATTTATTTTCTTTGTATGTTATCCTTCATTCAGAAAAAAACCTTTTTTTAAAAGACTTATTTATTTATTTAACACACACACAGAAACAGATAAAGTACAAGCAGAGGGAGAGTCAGAGGGAGAAGCAGACTCCCCGCTGAGCTGGGAGCCCTAAGTGGTGTTGGATCCCAGGAGATGGTGTTCACGACCTGAGCCGAAGGCAGACACTTAACTATTTAAGTCACCCAGGTGTCCATACTATCCTCATTTTTGCAACAAATTTTTATACTGAATGCTGTTGAAAATTAATTTGAGAAAGTATTAAATTTACTTACCAAATCTTATGCATTTGCGTATTTTCTTCAACAAAGATACCTTTACAAGTAATTTTTACCCTTTCCCCAAAATCAGTGTGTATTGGAGCCATGGTCAATCACATTCTTAGTAAGGAGAATGGGAATAAAATCCAGAAGTGAGATAACTAAAAATAATACTAATATTTCAAGTGCAAAATTTATGTATTATCACACCAGACTTTGAGTGATTTTTTTCCCAATTTATATATGAGCGAGAGTGATCCATCTGTAAATTATAAATTCAAAGGTAAAATAGAAAGATCCAAATTACATAAAGAGTAAAAGGCATAACTATACTTTCTTCACCTCCATATACTGTCTATGAAAAATTCCTATAATACAAAATCAAGCTAAGCAAATTATATATAGGAATATAAATCTGTGCCTTTCTATTAAAAATGACATTTTGATTTTTTTTGTTGTTTGTCATTTTGATTATCTGCACCACTTCTTCCTTTATTTATATCATTGAAACTGAACTCTGTAAAAACAAAGCAAAGCAATACAAAATCTTTCTTTTGCACAGATCCTACACAGATTAAAGTTAAAGCCACAAGGTGGGCTCTCATATCTGAGAATTCAGTCATTATATAGGAAAGCTTAATCCCAGCACTCATCCAATTAATTGTATGGTTATTCAAATATACTTATTTGGGATTTTGCTTATAATTGTGATTTTATTTGAAACTCTTTACCAGATATTTGGTTTTCAAGGATCCCCATGGTTCATGGATTAGGTGTTTTTTTTTTTTTTTTAAGTTCTCAACATATTACTTACAAACCTGTTATAGGTTGAACTGTGTTCTCCAAAAATTCATACGTTGAAGTCTTAACCCCTTCAATACCTCAGAATGTGAAATTATTTAGAAATAGTTTTGATGTAGACGTAATTAGTTAAGATGAGGTCATACTGGAGTAGGATAGGTTCTTAACCCAATATGATAAAAAAGGGAAATTTGGACACAGTTAAACATACACAGGGAAAACACTACGTGAATATAAACACTGAGATCCTGGTGACTCATCTATAAGCCAAAGGATGCCAAAAATGCCAGCAAACCACCCCAAAGCTAGAAGACAGGCTTGGAGCGGATTCTCCATCACAGCCCTCAGAAGGAACCAATCCTGCCACTGCTTTGACCTTGGACTTCTAACCTCCGGAATAATGAGAAAATAAATTTCTACTTTTAAGCTATCCAATTTGGAGTATTTCATTATATTGGGCCTAGAAAACTAACACAAATTCCAGACAGTTATTTTCCTGGGAATTCACATTCTAATAAATATACATTAATCTTTTGAAATCATAGATACACGAACTTAAATATCCTCATGATAAAATTGAGGCTATGTAAAAATGTAGTGGTAAGTTAGGAGTCTATCCAAAGGAAAGATGCTTAGTCTTACCATGCTTAGTCTTCTCCTCCCTCCCATCCTGACCAAGAAATAAACACCCACTGTAGACTACAGAATGACCATTACAAAGATGTCTTGTGGGCCTTCCATATGCCTTATGCTGCATGGCCTCCCAGCAATCTATTAATAACCTCATTACCAGACCTTTTCCCTCTGCACAGGGAAAAGCAGATGGAAGTATTTCCTGTCCTGTGTTCAAAAATAATGGCCCTAATATTCAGAGGTTATCTTGACCATAAGCCTGTCTTGGATAAATTATCCTAGGTCTTATCTCAAGAAAAGAAAGGACTCTATAACATTTAAAGCTATCTAATAATGGATCTTGCTTCCTGGAAAAGCTCAGGAACTGTTGCAGCAAAGGGATGCTGTACAGGAACTTGAAGCCACCTGGGGACTTTGGATTAGCTGGCAACTAACTTTCCTCCAAGTCTCGAGTTTTATAGTTCCATGAGACAAATGTAAGTAGCGCTGTTTTTTGTTTTTTAGGGGGAGGAGTTTATCATGTTTTTAAAGGATGGAAACTTCCCGTCAAAGGATGCCAGTTTCCCATATCCTACCTAGTTTAATGCACGATAGGCATTTAATCAATGTTTACTGCTAATAACAGTAATAACATTAAAAACATAATAAACAGTGCAAGCCTCAGTTGCTGCCAAGCCTCTCTATCACTGGAAATAATGAAAATTTCATCCTTGACTAAGGAGCTAAGGAAGAAAGATGTTTGGATCATAAACCTGAGAAAAGTTTAGAAAACCACAGATGTATAATGAAACTGCACCCCAAGAGATGAGCTATCAAGGTAATGGTTATTAAACTGTACTTTTCTGTAGAGCAAATACAACCAATTAGATGGTCAAAGTCAATTGTAAATAGAGAACCAATGTTTATTTTATTTTAAAATGCAGAATATAACTTTTAGACACTACTTTGGTGATGAGAAGAACCTCATATATACATGGTGAAATGATCTTTAACAATGAATTCATTAATATATTTTTTAAGATTTTATTTATTTATTTGTCAGAGAGAATGAGCAGAGGCAGACAGATTGGCAGGCAGAGGCAGAGGGAGAAGCAGGCTCCATGCTGAGCAAGGAGCCCAATGTGGGACTCGATCCCAGGACGCTGCGATCAGGACCTGAGCCGAAGGCAGCTGCTTAACCAACTGAGCCACCCAGGCGTCCCGGATTCATTAATATTTTTAAAATTTATTTTGTTGTGGTAAAAAGTACAAATTATGAGGTTTACCCTCTTAAGAAATGTTTAAGCCTGCAGAACAGTGTTTTTAACTGTAAGTACAATGTTGCACATTAGACATCTAGAACTTTCTCATCATGCATAACTGAGATTTCAAACCCTTTGAGTAAAAACCAGTCATTTCCACCTCCCCCCAGCTCCTGGAACCACTATTTTTCTTTTTCTAGGAATTTGACTACTATAGATACCTCATATAAGAGGAATCAGTGTTTATAATTCTGTGACAGCTTATTTCACTTAGCATAATATCCTCAAGGTTTGTCCATGTTGTTGCATACGATAAGGTTGTACTCTTTTATAAAGCTAAATTATACTCCATTGTATACATACACCACATTTTTTTTTTATCCTTTCATTCATTGATAGACACTTAGATTGTTTCCACATCTTGGCTATTATGAATAATGTTGTAGTGAATATAGAAGTAAAAATACCTCTTTGAGATCCAGATTTCAGTTTGTTTGATAAATATTCAACAATAAGATTGCTAGAGTACATAATAGTTTTGTTGTTGTTGTTGTTGTTTGTTTTCTTCTTGCTTTTATTTTCTTTGTTGTTGTTTTGTTTTGTTTTGTTTTGAGGAAACTCTGCACTATTTTCCATAGTGGGTGCAACAGTTTACATTCCCACCAACAGTGTAGAGAGCTTCAATTTCTACATCCTCACCATATCCTTTTGTTTTTTGATAATGGCCCTAACAGGTGTGATATGATATCTTATTACAGGTGTTCTTTGCCCTTTTAAAATTGGATTTAATTCAATTTTAATTCCAGTATAATTAATATAGTGCTATATTAGTGTCAGGTGTACAATATAGTGATTCAACGTTCCATACATCCCCCAGTGCTTGCCATGACAAACGTACTCCTAAATCTCACACATCCCTCACCCACCTCTCCTCTGCTAATCATCAGTTTGTTTTCTATAGTTAAGAGTCTGTTTCTTGGTTTTTCTCTCTCTTTTTCCTTTGCTCATTTGTTATGTTTTTTAAAATCTACATGAGTGAAATCATATAGTATGTGTCTTTCTCTCACTGACTTACTTCATCAAGTAGTGTATGCTCTAGCTCTACCCATGTCATTGCAGATGTCAAGATTTCATTCTTTTTAAATTCTGAATGATATTTTTGTCTCTCTATCTATCCTTCTATTATCTATCTATACCACTTTTTCTTTACCCATTCATCTATCCATAGTCTCTTGGGCTGCTTTCATAATTTGGTTACTGTAAATAATACTGCTATAAACATTAGGATGCATGCATCGCTTTGAATTAGTGTCTTTGTATTTTTGGTTAAATACCCAGCAGTGTCATTCCTAGATCATTGGGTAATTCTATTTTTAACTTTTTGAGGAACTTCCATACTGTTTTCCACAGTAACTACATCAGTTTGCACACAGATAATGTGAAAATACTAACAACTGACTGAACCAATTGATATTTATAGAATACTCCACTCATATATAGAAGAATATAGATTCTCCTCAACTGAGCACAGGATATCAACTAAGCATATATTCACAAAAATGTTCATATAGTGGTTATGCAGACCATAATCTGTGTAACATAACACAATTTTTAGGTTCAGAAATTTAAAAAACTTGAAAGTATTCAAAAATATTCTATATCGTAATTGAATTAAATGAGGGAGAAAGACAGAATAATATTATTGATAACTAATATGATACAGACAAAATGGTTAGGATTTCAAAGAAATGTGTGAATAATGAGGGATAAAATTGTTGAAAGAAGGAGGAAATAGAATTTGTTCTTATCTTGATAAATTTGCATATTTTAGATTAAATGCTTTCTCCTTTCTATTCCAATTCATGATCCATTTTTATACTATCATTATGAAATCTCAAACTGAGTCATGTATATTCCTTGCCTATAAGTGTTTTATAGTGCCCTAGTTTCATATCCATATATTCCTAGTTCCTTAGCACAGAAGACAATACATTTCCCAAACACTTCCTGAGTCAAATTTATCTCTACAACTTCTCTCCTATGTGGGGACAATATTTTCTCATCAGGGTCTTGACTAGTCATATGGGATTTGAATTTTGAGAGAGTGATTACACAATACAAACCACCTGGATATAGTTTGAACTTAGAAGAACCAGAAGGAAAGAACAAATGTTAGTGAATGAGACAAACAGTCTTCAAAAGACCAAGTTAATGTAGATAAAAAAATCTTCACAAAATAGATAAATCCAAGATTAAGGACTAAAAAGAGACAAAGTTAAGAATGAATCTCAAGAAAGAATAATAAAAAGATGGTAAAGGATGATTACCAAGAGTGATATTGAAACATTCTGAGCTGGGCAGAGAGTGCAGCACCATTGGCCAATTGCTTCAGATCTTGGGGAAACAAATTAACTCAGTATAAATTACAGTACATCTCCCCAACACTTATATTTTAACCATCAGGTCATAAAGTGATAACCCAAAGAGATAATGCCCAAACAGTGTCAACCTTCAGCCTTCAGAGACAAATAAATAATAAAAATTACTTAAAGAAAATTACATAAAAAGTAATAGATTAAATAAAAACATAATTAGTTGCCAACATTTTATTTTATTTATTTTTAATATATATATTTTATTTTTTGTAAACATATAATGTATTATTAGCCCCAGGGGTACAGATTTGTGAATCACCAGGCTTACACACTTCACAGCACTCACCATAGGACATACCCTCCCCAACGTCCATAACCCCACCACCTTCTCCCTACCCACCTCCCCGTGGCAACCTTCAGTTTGTTTTGTGAGATTAAGAATCTCTTAATGGTTTGTCTCCCTCCCGACCTCATCTCGTTTCATTTATTCTTTTCCTACCCCCCAAACCCCCACATTGCATCTCCACTTCCTCATATAAGGGAGATCATATGATAGTTGTCTTTCTCTGATTCACTTATTTCGCGAAACATAATGCCCTCTAGTTCCATCTACGTCAGCGCAAATGGCAAGATTTCATTTCTTTTGATGGCTGCATAGTATTCCATTGCATATATATACACCACTTCTTCTTTATCCATTCATCTGTTGATGGACATCTAGGTTCTTTCCATAGTTTGGCTATTGTGGACATTGCTGCTATAAACTTTAGGGTGCACGTGCCCCTTCAGATCACTACATTTGTATCTTTAGAGTAAATACCCAGTAGTGCAATTACTGGATCATAGGGTAGATCTATTTTCAAATTTTGAGGAACCTCCATGCTATTTTCCAGAGTGGTTGCACCAGCTTGCATTCCCACCAACCGTGTAGCAGGGTTCCCCTTTCTCTGCATCCTCGCCAGCATCTGTCATTCCCTGACTTGTTAATTTTAGCCATTCTGACTGGTGTGAGGTGGTATCTCATTGTGGTTTTGATTTGTATTTCCCTGATGCCGAGTGATGTGGAGCACTTTTTCATGTGTCTGTTGGCCATCTGGATGTCTTCGTTGCAGAAATGTCTGTACATGTCTTCTTCCCATTTCTCGATTGGATTATTTGTTCTTTGGGTGTTGAGTTTGATAAGCTCTTTATAGATTTTGGATACTAGCACTTTATCTGATAAGTCGTTTGCAAATATCTTCTCCCATTCTGTCATTTATCTTTGGTTTTGTTAACTGTTTCCTTTGCTGTGCAAAAGCTTTTAGGATCTTGATGAAGTCCCAATAGTTCATTTTTGCCCTTGCTTCCCTTGCCTTTGGAGATGTTCCTAGGAAGAAGTTGTTGTGGCTAAGTTTGAAGAGGTTGCTCCTCAAGGATTTTGATGGATTCCTTTCTCACATTGAGGTCCTTAATCCATTTTGAGTCTGTTTTCATGTGTGGTGTAAGGAAATAGTCCAATTTCATTTTTCTGCATGGGGCTGTCCAATTTTCCCAACATCATTTGTTGAAGAGACTTTCTATTTTCCATTGGACATTCTTTCCTGCTTTGTCAAAGATTAGTTGACCAGAGAGTTGAGGGTCTATTTCTGGGCTCTCTATTCTATTCCTTGATCTATGTGTCTGTTTTTGTGCCAGTACCAAACTGTCTTGATGATGACAGCTTTGTAATAGAACTTAAAGTCTGGAGTTGTGATGCCACCAACTTTGGCTTTCCTTTTCAACATTCCTCTGGTTATTCGAGGTCTTTTCTGCTTCCATATAAATTTTAGGATTTTTCCCATTTCTTTGAAAAAAATGGTTGGTATTTTGATAGGAATTGCATTAAATGTGTAGATAGCTTTAGGTAGCATAGACATTTTCACAATATTTGTTCTTCCAATCCATGAGCATGGAACATTTTTCCATTTCTTTGTGTCTTCCTCAATTTCTTTCATGAGTACTTTATAGTTTTCTGAGTATAGATTCTTTGCCTCTTTGGTTAGGTTTATTCCCAGGTATCTTATGGTTTTGGGTGTAATTGTAAATGGGATTGACTCCTTAATTTCTCTTTCTTCTGTCTTGTTGTTGGTGTAAAGAAATAGTTACCAACATTTTAAAACTGGAATACTTTGCATTAAAAATCCATATTTTTTTCAGTTTCTCTAGTAAAATAAAAAAAAAGAAGTCTGTTCTTGCAACTCATTATTCCAACATTGTAACAATTAGCTGAAGTTGAACATCAGAAGCTTCTTCACAGATTGGATTGCACAAGTACTTTATATGTATATATTCTTTATAAATAGTCCCTTGCCATATTCTACCATATAACTGGCTTGCCTTTAGAACCTCCCTTAGCCATAAAGACATTTGAGACTTTAACCTCTACTCTAGTCAAATGGGAAAAATCTGTAATCCTCAGAACCCGAGTAAATATTAATGAGTTATTTCTTTTGCTCCACCAATGTGGGGCTTAGAATGTCTCTCCTCCTTCCCTCTCTTCATTGAGTATATTCTAATCATCAAAGACACTGTTAAGGGCTTTGTGTTCTGTGATTAACTTTCACATTTAAGCAAAATAAAATATTGCTCCTTTCATACTTTCCTAACACTTTCTACCTTTTTCCACTAGAGCCATGACCACATGTTAGTGGCTCACATACATCTCTCTTACATTGTGCAATAAAATCTATCATACTAGAATTTACTTCTTTATTTTTCTGTTACAAAATTGACACCCTCCTTGGTCCATAATAGGCATTTCAAATCCCAGTCTATGTAGAGAGGCCACATGCTATCCTAAGGGTTTAAGGATTAATGAGTCAGAGGATGAGAATTGTTTCTCCCCGGACAGCCCAAGGTGTATTTTAGCATGTACTGATAAGCACTGTGGCTTGTTCAGAGGTGGAAAACTGCACCAAAACCTGTGTCACCATGGGATTTGATACCACTGCAAAGTGATCAACATCTGTTCTCAGGTATCAGGAAGTGAGTGTGGTAAAAGCTACAGAGAACTTAGAACCTGCAAATCTGTTAGGGCTGAATTGCTGTTACATCAGTCCCCTGTGTCTGCACTGTAGCATCTTCCCCAAAACAAATAAAGGAGGGGGGAGTGGTGGATACTACACTAATGGAGAGAGAATGAGTTCCTATGTACCCACAGGGACAAGCCCTGGGGACATTCATGAACAAAAGGCCTATTTAAGAAGAGTGCTCTCTGGGGCACCTGGGTGGCTCAGTGGGTTAAAGCCTCTGCCTTTGGCTCAGGTCATGATCCCAGGATCCTGGGATCGAGTCTTCTTCCTCTCTCTCTGCCTGTCTCTCTGCCTACTTGTGATCTCTGTCAAATAAAATCTTTAAAAAAAAAAGAAGAAGAAGAAGAAGAGGTGCTCTTACATAATAAGTGAGATGAGAGCCACAAAATACCAGATGTGTTGTTATTGTGCTGTAAGTGTGTGTAGATATCAACACACAATATGCAGACACACACATGCATGTTTACATATGCATATGTACACTCATGTGTGCAGGCATGTGTGTGAGTAATAATTGTTTCGTTAAAACTTTTCAGTGTCTTAAGAAACTACATACAGCAGAAGCAGAGGTAGTAGGAAAGACATAAAAGTTTGGGTACTATTTCCCACTGTGTTATATGAGATACAATCATGAATATAAAAGATGGTTTTGCACATATCCACTAGGGTAAGAATAATTGTTTTAGCAAGAGTTTTCCAGTCATATACCATGCAGATATCAATTTATATCAAAATAGCATGGACAAGGAAAAATGTGTCTTTAAAGCAGTTGTAAACCACCAGATATAGACTAGCAATTATGATTTTTCAAATACAGAAAAAGGTGAAGCTCTCAAATTTTACAAAGAAGTCTGTTTAGGCATTTTAATTTATTTAATTTTCAGCAAGCTAACCAGAAATTTATTTCAAAAATTTATTTCTATTTCATATTAAGAGCAAAGTTAAAAAGTCCGTGAAGTTAGAAAGCAAAAGTTTCAAGTGAACAATTGTCTATATGTGGGTATATATGTGTACATTATGTATATGTGCAGACTCACTGGCATATATGAATTTATATACATATATGACCAATAAGCATTGTAAGGATCTGATGGTGAAGGTATTATTCAGTACATAAAATATAAGAGGAAAAGGTTTCTGAGGATGTGTGAAGAAATGACCTCAAGGCACATGTGCTTAAGCAGAAGAGCACAGGACAAAAAGGAGGCAGATGTAAGTAGTTCTGTATGTGTGGAAGTAGGAAATTGAAGGAGCTATCACCATATTTTCCTCTGTGAAGTAAGAAATAAGATGGTTTTTCTGTTGGGAACAGGGCAGCATTACTGTATCCCAGTTTTGGAAACTGTGGGTAAAAACTAGTATTTTTAATGTAGTAAATAAATTATCAAAGAGAAGCTTGGAGTAATATTTACAACAAGTGTTAATGACTAGATAGGAATGCTGGTAACAAAAATAAGATGCCTAAAGGACAATATGAATTCAGAAAAGCAATGAACTGGAATTTTCACTGATGTCCAGAAATGACCATAGCCAGGAAAGCAAGCTATACCCAGAGAGCGTGATAACTGAATTAGTGATTGCATATTAGAAATAATCTACATTTGTAACAAAATTGAGAATGTACAAGTAGGGATATGAGGGGCAGCTGAGGGCAATGTATCTAGGGATGAGGACATTAAGGGTAGAGAGTGCTTGTTTACACTGGTGTCATCAGCATGACAATAATAGGATGTGGGTAGAGATAATGTTAGTGCTGGAGTCACAAAAATTTTTAACAAATTATAGGCAATATATTGGATTTCTTTGTTCTTAATGTCAGTTAGAAGGTAGTGAGGAATGTATAGTGAAATATCATGGATCTGAAATGAGTTGGAGTGTGTGTGTGTGTGTGTGTGTGTGTGTGTGTGTGTGTGTGTGTGTGT
>ML105678.1:69762-108716 GCA_003697995.1 Taxidea taxus jeffersonii | reverse complement strand
TGTGTGTGTGTGTGTGTGTGTGTGTGTGTGTGTGTGTGTGTGTGTGTTTTAGTTTTATAAGAGAGTGGAGAACTCATTGCTAGAACTATTTCTGAAGAGTATGGGGCATAGACACTGCTTCACTATCTAGGTGTACAGGCAGTGGGAAAATAAGCAGCTAGTATTCAACAGAGCAAGCAAAAGTGGTACTGAGAGTCAAGTTTTAATTACGGCAAAGAACTGAAGAAGTTGACGATAGGGCTTTTTAATGATTCCAGATTGATAGTTCTTGAAATTATGGTGGGAAAGTTTTGGAGGTGAGGGTGTGGTAGAGAACTAGGTCCAGGAAAGGGAAGTGCCAACACTGGGGATAATAGTACAAAACAAGATATAAAGTCATGAAGTCTTACATAAGAAACATTGGCCAATTTAGACAGAAAGCAGAACAATGATGGATGGAGAACCCCTTTAGCAGCATGATATCTTAGCATGTAATCTGATAGTCTGACTCAGAAGGAATTACTATAGTCCCAATAGCTTCCAAGTCTGTCTATGTGGTATACAGCAAGGGTGAAGGTAGTTAGAGAAACTACCACCATAATAAACTCATACTTTGTCATTTTATTTATGTATTAGTCTTCCCTAAGACTTTTTAGTGTGAATCATTGTAAGAGCATAATAATTTTTTAATATATTAACACAATTGATTTTCTGCATCTGCAAATCTAATGTCTGGTCTTTAAATCAGTATGTTTTCATCAAGGTCATTACATTTATGGAATGCAGAGCCTTGTAGCCAGACAGCCTACTTCAGGGGAGAAAAATCACATTATTTTATTATACCTTTTCAAATGCAACACATATATGAACACAGATTTATATCATATATGAAGAAAAATAATTAACCCATTATTCAGTGTCATAAGAGACAGGTTATTCCCACTCTCCACCAAGAGCTTATATCTTAATTTTCTGAACTGTTTAAATGTACTCAAACAATTGCCTATCTTTCACACAACTATATATTCCTGCAAACTATCATTAATCCTTCTAAAGTAGAATTCAATTATATAAGGCCTTTGGAAAATGGGGGGGGTGACCACTTGATTTTGTTGACTATTCTTTAAAGAAAAAAAATATTTTATTTATTTATTTGAGAGAGAGAAAGTGAGAGAGAGAAAGCATGTGTTGTGGGGGAGGGGCAGAAGGAGAGGGATAAGATGACTCCCCACTGAGCAGGAAGCCTGTCATGGGGCTCAATCCCAGGACCATAAGATAATGACCAGAGCCAAAGGCAGATGCTTAACAAACTAAGCCACCCAGCCAACTCTCTTTGACTATTCTCTTTGTTTACACAGCCAACATGTATTTTTCTAGACCACATTCTATATACTAGGTATTGTGTTAGTTCAAACCTCTGACCTTGAACTGATGAGCCAGTAGCGTCCAGTTCCTTCCACCTTCTGGTGATTCTACAGATGACACACTTTAGTTTCTGATTTCATGTTCAATAATGACTTTCCAACATTTTTAACAAAGAAAACCCATCTTAGGAAAAGATCCTTTACTTTAGTAGCAATCTTTAATTTTTTTCCCCTCACACAAATACTGAAACCCATGGCCTTCATTCAAATAAGCTTTCATTTAAACAGATTTTCTTAGATTTGAATTTAGCTAGTGACTTGACAGTTGAACAGCTGTTGACTTAAGTTTCCATAAGACTGTATGTTTTTAAAAAGAAGATTAAAATACTTCACTTTTCTTTTCAGGTCCAATACAAACATGAGCAGTTAAATCTAAACCATTTGGCTAAGAGGAAGGAGATAGAATTCTTATCTTTTGCACCGCAACCTTTCATGTCTCTCTCCCCACCACTACCACCTCCTTCCCTGTCACCACACACACACACACGCACACACACACACACACACACACACACACACATACACACAAACTCCTATGGTCCTCAAAAGGAGCCAAAACTTATTTTTTATGGAGATTTATAGAAACACATGTAATGAAAATAGTAGTGTGTACTTTACATCAGAGATTGTCTAGATTTGTCTATCTTTGTCAGCAGCTTTTAAGCATCCTTCATTTAAAGCAGCCTAGATACCTATCTTTATTGGATAAAGCATCAAAACCTCCAAAAAAATATAAAAAATAGAAATGTCCTGCCCGTGTAATTAACACTTTGGAATAGAGATCCAGGATACTTTGGGTTGATTTCAGAGATGCTAACAGAACTTGTACATACCTATTCTTATTTGAACCACACTTTTAGTAGTTCTTCCTTTGTTTAAGGCTGGTATTAATTCAAGTGAAGGCTCTGAAGACTTTGTCTCCAGTATATTTAAAGAAAATACACTCTTCTGTAACATGTTTAAAGACACAAAACCAATGAATGCTATTTTTTGGTAATCTGTTGAGAAGGAAAGAATAAAAGGAGATGAGAACCTTTTCTCTTACATACATCTGATATGTAATGTAGTCAGTGTTAAATTTTCTCCGGGGTGAGGGGGGAAAGCATACAATGAATGTTAATTTTTATTAAACATTTTGAAGTTCAATTCTGATTTTGATTATGATTAAAATTCTATGGCAATCCATTCACTCATTCAGCCAGTATTTATTGAGCACTTACTGGACTTACTCAACAAACGTTGAGTGCCTTCATTGTGACAGACATATTCATAGATACTAAGGGCACAAAAATGAAGTGTCCATTCTCAGGTCCCAGGAATTTGGAAATGAGTAATATAGTGCTTCTTCCTTTTAAGAGATGCTCAAAAACCAAAGATAGAAATATTCATAACTCATTTTGATACATCACAATAACATAAACAATAGAAATTAACATAAAGGTTATTAGTGTTTCTTTTTTAAGATTTTATTTATTTATTTGACAGACAGATCACAAGTAGGCAGAGAGAGAGAGTGGAGGAAGCAGGCTCCCTGCTATGCAGAGAGCTGAATGTGGGGCTTGATCCCAGGACCCTGGGATCATGACCTGAGTCGAAGGCAGAGGCTTTAACCTACTGAGCCACCCAGGCACCACAACGTTATTAATGTAAAGAGGAAAAATCAACTAATTGAGTAAGGGATGATGTAGGCAAGGAAGACTTTCAAGAAGATCTGATATTGATAATGGTCCATTAAGGAAAAGGAGACACATTCTAATTAATATAAAAGAAGGAGGAGTCCTCAGATCTATGAGAGCTAAGAAAGACTATCATTAATTTCAATTGTTTAATCTGCTTTTTCACACATTGTTATTTCAGATACACATTTCTGTATTAGGCCCAAACCTTTGTAATATTCATATTGTATTTTAATGTGTGAATAAAGCAGGGTTTAATAATTTGTTTAATTATTTAATGATTAAATAAATTAAGCAGGGTTTAATACATTGTTCACTTGTGGTTAGATATTTGGGTGTGTCGAGTGGTTCATTAAATTACCAAATACATTTTTTAAAAATGACTTTTTTTTTGAAAAATTGAAATACAGCCACATAATTGGCCGTATAGTTTTAGAGATGTTATTAAAAGTTTCAAGATTTATCTCCAAGGATACGAAAACTATTTTAAATACCAGCAGTCGTATATATGTACACTAAATTTCCCAAAGTTTAATCAGTTTTTACTAGGTCAGCCATCAAATCTCAGTTTTACTGGGGCAGAGATTATTTCATTCACTAGAATATAACTAAGACTTAACATAATGCCTGTCAGTAATTAATAGTTAATGAATCAATGATGAATACAATCATTTTAACTTAATTCTGTTTATTTAGTAGACATATTTCAGCATCATAAAATTTGCTTATATCCACATATAGACTTATTATTTTATCATCATATACTCTACCCACCAGGTACTACATAATAAAATGGGTTTATGTCACACCCTTTCTAGCTCTTAACCAATAGTCATTGTACCTATTCTTCCTGGCTAAAATATGCCAGTTTTGTTTAAAAGAGTTATGTGCCCAACCCTAGAGGGTTGGTGATTTTCTGTCTACAGATTTCATTCTTCCTCGCCAGATATCCACTTTTGCCACCAGAAGTGGCTGTATTACCCATTTCTTGCTGTTGAGACTAAAATGGTTTCCTAAAAAAATGAAAAATCAAACAAACAAACAAAAACCTTGGGATTATTTTTGGTTTTGTTTAAAAAAAATATTGGAAAGAATGAAAACGTCTTGAGGAAATACCCATTTTTCATCAACCTCTTCCATGATTATTTGCTCTGAATGCAGTCATGATGTCTGAAGGTGTTGCAGCCATCTGGTAACCATATTTCAATATGCCTCTAGCCAAAAAAGCAACCAGCTGCCAACAAGGGAGTAGAACATTCTTGGAAAAACTACTGAATTGTACCAGCTCTGAATCACCAACCTCTGGACCTCTTTTTATTCAAGATCCTGAAATGCCATTATTACTTAAGTCATTATGTGAGGTTTTCTACTAGTTGCATCCAAAAGTCTCCCTGACACAATTTTGCAGTGGAATTTTGTGAATGATATACTTAAACACATCTGTCATAGCTTTAACATTATCATCCCTTTCATTGTTGTCAGCCTTCTTTAGATTTGATGTAATTTTATATTTTTTTCTTTAATTTCACAAGTTGATTCTATTTAGGTATATCTCTTGCAGTTTATTTCAACATATAGAAGGGACAATGGAATAAATTAGTTAATCTTTAAACTCAGACTTCAAGACCCAAATAACATTTACTCGATCTTCTGTATCCCTCTTTGATAATGGTTGGAATGGCTATAGTCAATTTTTAGTTTCCTTTCCACTGATCATTTTTTCAGTATTTTTAGTATTATGTCAAAATATTTTGGTGATTATAAATATTGATGTATTTTTAAAGCTGGAGTTCCTAAAATCAATATTTCACTGTATGCTAACTAACTAGAATTTAAACAAAAATTTGAAAGGAAAAACAAAATATAATAATTAATTAATTAATTAATTAAAAACTGCAACTATACAAAAAGCTGGTATGGTAAATTTGTCATCACTACTTTTTAAATTATATCAAATCACTGACTAAATTGATATGTTTTTAATTTGATTTTATTAACAACTTGTCAAGTTCTATCAAATATTCTATGAAGACTTAAATGATCAGATTTTACTACACAGACAACAGAGGAGAAGCTAAGGTACTTTGGAGAGATTCACTCACAAGCCAAAGGATGCCATCAGCCACGAGGACATGCAGAAGGCAAGGAAAAGATTCTTCTCAGAACCTTGGAGAGAGTATGGACTCAAGGTGTTAACCTTGATACCTAGTGATATTGACTTTGGATATCTGGCTTCAGAAATATAAACAAAAATCTTTCTGTTGCTCTTAGTCATCAAGTTTGTTAGAGGAGCCACAGAAAATGAATACAAATATATTTTTTGTTATTTCCATTATTTTTCTATATAAGCAAAAACTACAGTGTGACTAATTAAAAGCCTTTTCCTCTCATAATTTTTGTTGATTTTTGTGAATATTCTCATGCAAAGTCATCATCCACAAAGAGTGTAATTTTTTCCTTGTCCCCTATTCTGGTGCTTTTTTTTTTTTCTGTTACATATTTTTTATGAATTCTCAATTCAATGCCAAAAGAATGACAATGTTGTCTTCTAATTTATCTACATCTTGTTTGAAAAAGAATAAATGGTGCTTACATGTATATAGAATGTATATAGAATGATTTCTTATCTCCTTAATACATATATATTTTTCATACATCTTTAGAAATAACATGGACCTTTACAATATTTCACTGTATAACAAATGCAGAATGGTATGCAGAATGATGATCCAGTTTATAGTGTAATACCTGTGAAATGCATATGTCTTACATGATATCTTGAGTTAATAATTTCCCAGTGCTTATCATCACATGGTTGAATTTATATATTGAGCTCTTATTTTATTTTTTTTTAAGATCACTTTGGTACTGATGGTTTACCCACCACTTGCCTAAGACAGTTGCCAAGTCAATTCTTTGGGTCTCTTTTGTAAGATCCTGGAAGTAGTATGTCTGATAATAAAAGCTACAGAGTTGCAAACTCAGAAGAAAAAATTCTGTGCACTGAGAAGGCAAGTAAATGTCACAAAACATTTTTCTCTTCTTTTCTAATGGCTTAAAACGTGATGGTGCCAAATTGCCCCCCAAATAAAGAATTTTAAAAATATAAAGTGATATATTTGGGTCAATATTGGATATATTGAAGTACTGACTAAGTTTTCCCTAGGTAAGAGGAAAAGAACTGGGTTTAGAGAAAAGTTGTTGGATGAAACAGAGCTATTCCCTGTTTTCACATTTTCTGTATTCACATTTAAGAGTGATGGCAATTTGATAAAAAGTTATTTCAGATAATTAAAATTTAACCTTGGGAACTACTGAAAAATCCTTGCACAAAATTTGCAAGGAAGCAGACCATTTGCAACCACAGACCATAAAGGGAATATGGATGTTTGGGCAATGGGCCTGTGAAATATGATCAAAAGACACTTCTCTAAGTGTTCTTCACAACCTACATACCTGACTTGGCTTCGCCAACTCTATGAAATGAGAAATCCCTAAAACATTGCTGAGATGAATTTCTTCCAGCTGGGTTGATGGAGCTTAGAGCAGAATTATAGAAAGAAATATTAGAACATTTCTTTTGGTTGATTGTGGTGCAAACAATTTATGCATACTAAACATGTCTTTCTTCACTAATAATACCAAATCTTTGAGTAATACTTTAATATATGGAGTTATTTGGTCTTTATCTAAATTCATAAATGATATTTACCTTTCACTTTTTCTGTTTTCTACTAATTTTATGAACACATATGTTTGGAATAGCTTATGGAATACAAAGATTATTCTTTTTATGTTTGTGACCATTCTGTAGGGAATCCATAGGCATCCATCTTTAAAAAGTTATTTTAGTAACTTCTCCATGTATTCTCATATGTTTCTTTGAATTTTTTTCCTGGCCCATAAAGCTGATTCCTTCTTTCTCTGTGTCATTCTAAGCTGGCTTTTAAATGTAGTTACTCTCACATTCGTTTTCCTGGTACCTATGGACACCATTGGTTAACTTTGAGTCTATTGCCAACACCTAACATTTCTTTCAGACAGGCCTCTAAGTGTTTTTTACAAGCCATAGTTATGCATTTGAGCTTGTAGTGCTAAACATAGTAACATATTAGGAATTTTATTAAAATTCATCTTCATAGATTTTCCCTCATCTCGTATAAGTGAATTTATCCAATAATAATTATTGAAAATTGTTGAATAAATGAACAAGTGGTTTTTGAAGTCTGATTCTGTCATCCAACTGATACTATTCCTCAAAGTTGATAAGCATGCCATCTTCCAACTTATTATTTGTACTGTTGCATAGAACAGGGCAGAGAAACTATTCTGGGACTGTCCCTTAAAACTTCCCTTAATTTTGATATCAATCCATTAATCAAATCCTTTTGGTCTCAGTTGTTCAATAGGGTATGAACCCAATATGTTTTATTATATCTAACTATATTTCTGCTTCCTAAACATAATGTTATTATGAGTTAACTAATCAATACATTGTTATAGTCCAGGCCCACTCTATTGCATTTTCTTGATGTATTGGTCTAATAATCCAGGTAAATAAGTTAATTAGAAATTGAAATTCAAAATTACAATTATATCTAAATGTAATTCTATTTGCTTTGCTTACCATTATTCTTAAGATATCTCAATGTTATATACTGTTTGAGATATATACATTCACTATTGTCAGTGGGTTTTCTTTCTGTGTATTCTATGATCCTTAGAGTAATGCTTCATTCTTTTAAGTAAACTTTCAATTATATATGTATTATCTGATTTCAATTAGAAAAGTAGCATTTCTGGGGCACCTGGTGGCACAGTTGGTTAAGTGTCTGCCTTCAGCTTAGGTCATGATCCCAGGGTCCTAGGATCAAGCCTCCATAACCACTGGACTCCCTGCTCAGAGAGAAGTCATCTTCATCTTCTCCCTCTGCCACTCCCCCTGCTTGTGCTCTCTCTCTCTCTCTCTGCCTCTCTTTCTGTCAAATAAATAAATATATTTTTTTAAAAAGCAGCATTTCTGTTATCCACACAAAAGTCTATTATTTTGTTTCTTTTCTATTGATATATTAACATAGGCATACATATACACAACTGTATATATATAAATATGTATACATACATATACATATATATGTGTGTTTATGTGTATTGTGTACATACATATAAAATCTAAATAATTCTGGAAATTTGCCTTTGGTCATATTTATTTCTTTTTATAAATTAATTTGATACTTAATTGATTATTTTTTTTATTTCCCTGCACTAAAATAATTACCTAGGTCCAGGAGCTTATTGGGTATGCAAAACATAAAAATAATTGTTTAAAAATTATACCTACCAAAATTTTATTTTGCTGTATAATTCTTAAAATATATTATAGAGTATCTTCTAGGCATTCTTTAATGTTTTAACAAATATTTCAAAATAATTTTTAATAATAATATCATTTTAATTATTAACTTAGTTTATTCTAGATAAATCTTTTAATTCATATTAACAATGACTGAGTAGCTAGCTTAACCCTGTTTCATAATCCTTACATGTTTTTGCTATTATATCTTGGCTAAAATTGTTTTAAAGAAAGATTTTATATATTGTCACACTACATAGCCTAACTTTTATTAATATATTTTGCTTAACAAAACAAAATGTATGCTAAGCTATAAAGCCAATCATATTCCCATAAATTATACTTTCTTTAAATTCATAATTTATACTGTTCTTTAAGTTCTTAACTATTTCTTGCTTTGAACTTAGCAATAGAGGTTATCTGCTGACAAATTACATTTGTCTCTAGGCTTGAAATAAACTCACTTTCTTCTTTTAAATTAAAAAATCATTTTGGCCAAGTTAATTGATTTAAATTTAATTATCTTTATTTAGCTTCTCTCACATTCTTCATTCACATGGGCTTGGTATTGAAGTTCAAAATTATTTATCTTCATAATTTATTATTTCTTTCTCTCTGGCAGCTCATAAGGTAATGTCTGTCTTTAAAGTTTCAAAAATTGTATATCGGCGTCGAGATGTTGTCTTTTGTCAGTTATGCCAATCAATACTGTTGAGTTTCAGGCTGAACTTATTTTTTAATAAAAGAAATACATCCACAATGTTATTTTTAATATATCCATTACGTTATATTGAATATACTGTTTTTCTGCATTCTGAGTCCTTAAAATCAAGAATTATGTCCTATTTGTATTTTTATCTATAGCAACAAACATAGCATCTGAATACACCTTTATTTGCATTAAAATCTATATTTATCTATAACTAAGTCATACCAAGCCTCTCTATTGGCTGATCTAGCTAGCTCTCAACAAAATTTATCTATATAAAACAATATTCTTGGGTACATGGGATTTACTCCCCCAGTCTTCAGTAATTCAAGCATCTTTCAAAAGCATCTATGCTGCTCACTTTTTTCCCCTTTCTCTACACATCCTGTAAGTATGAGATTGCCAATGTGGTAGGCCAGGGTGACACTTGGGGTTTTGTGTGATGATCAAGATCCCTGTGAGCTAAAGTGTGGTACAAATTGGGAGAATTTGTCTCAGAGGTACGACAAGGAGGAGGTACAGAAGGTACCTCCTTCTGTAAGGTACCTTACAGAAGATAAGAAACTGCTTGTCATCTTTCTATTTATTAAACTAGAGATAGAAGAAAAAAAAATTTTCTAGTAAAGTATGAGTACTAGATTCTAGAGATTTTATACTCATTTTATACTAAACATATAAGATCATTACAGAATTACTATCTGGTTAAGCTTATGATAATCACTTCCATTTTACAAAGTCTTTTGCATTGGTTAAATTGGAATATTAAATAGTATTTTGCTGTAAGTCACAACTTCTGCATCTTTTAATTTTGATCATAGACATAAAATGTATGACATTTCCCACTGTTGAAATTTGATTTTTCTTTTCATTAATTGAGTCTGGATCAGGGACTATTTTGGAGATTCTCCTATTTAGTCCTTCCTATTATACTACTTATTCCAAGAGACAAATCCAATATAGGTATTTTGTCAATTGCTTTTATCTCTTCCACTTATATATTCTAAAACTGTGGTGGGGCGGAGAGGTTAATTTGAAGTGGCATAATTTTAGGGTCTTTTATCCTTCATAGCCACACTTACTTTCTTTATAACTTCATACAGCAATTCTAGATTTCAAGATATATACTACAAAGCTATTATAATCAAAACAGTATGTATGAGCACAGAAATAGACAACAGAGAAATAGAACAGAATAGTGAGCCCAGAAATAAACGTACACATAGGTTGTTGATTAATCTATGACAAATGAGGAAAGACACTGGGGGAAAGACAGTCTCTTCAACAAATTGTGCTGGGAAAACTGGACAGCTTCATGCAAAAGAATGAAACTGGACCATTTCCAACAACACCATGCACAGAAAATAAACTCAAAATGGATTAAAGACCCAAATGTGAGACCCAAATCCATAAAACTCCTAAAAGAAAATGTAGGCATTAAACTTTTGGATATTAGCTATCACAATATTTTTCTGGATGTCTCTCCAGGCAGGGGAAACAAAAGCAAAAATAAAGAATTGAGACTATATTAAATTAAAAATATTTTACACAGTGAGGGAAACCATTAACAAAATGAAAAGACAACCTACTGAATGGAAATAGATATTTGCAAATGATATATTGAATAAGAAGTTAATATCCAAAAAATATAAAGAACTTTATACATCATAATCCAAAAACTAAAAAAAAAAATCAAATTGAAAATGAGCAGAGGATCTGAGTAGATATATCTCTAAAGAACGTGTATAGATGGCCAGCAGAGGCATGAAAAAGTACTCAACATCACTCATCACCAGGGAAATGGAAACCAAAACCACAATGAGATATTATCTCACACTTTTCAGAATAGTTATTACAAAAAAGACTAGAACTAACAAGTGTTGGTGAGAATGTGGAGAAAAAGGAACTCCTTGTTCACTGTTTTGGAAATGTAAATTGATGTAGCCACTATGAAAAACAGTATAAACTTTTTCAAAAAATTAAAGGTAGAAATACCATACATCTCAGCAATCCCACTCCTGGATTTTACCCAAGGAAAATTAAAACACTAATTCAAAACATTGTAGGCACCCCTATGTTTATTGAAGCATTATTTACAATAACCAAAATTAGAGACACCATTAATGTCCATGGATAGGTAAATGGATAAGGAAGAGGTAATATATGCATATAAAGAAGATAGACTATTAATCAGCCACAAAAAATAATGAGAGATCTTGCCATTCATGACAACATGGATGGACCTAGAGGGTAAAATGTTAAGTACATTGTAATGCATATGTAGTATGTAGTACAAGTGTAATGCATAAGTCAGACAGATAAAGACAAATATCATACAATTTCACTTAAATGTATAAGTAAAAAATAAAAACAAGACAAATGAATAAAGAAACAAAAAACAAATAAACTCAAGTATGGAGAAGAAACTGGTGGTTTCTACAGGTGAGGTTTTGGGGTGGTATAAGCAAAATAAATGAAGGGGATTCAGAGGTATAATATTAACAATTATAAAATAAATAAGCCACTAGGATTAAAAGTATAAGGAATATAATCAATATAGTTAATAAGATTACAATAACTTTATACAGTGACAGATGGTCACTACACTTATGGTGAACATTTCATAATTACAATTATATTACAATAATAT
This sequence comes from Taxidea taxus jeffersonii, assembly GCA_003697995.1. Taxonomy (NCBI): domain Eukaryota; kingdom Metazoa; phylum Chordata; class Mammalia; order Carnivora; family Mustelidae; genus Taxidea; species Taxidea taxus. The sequence goes on along the minus strand of ML105678.1, from coordinate 96,928 downwards.
ATAATTGTAAAATCACTATATTGTATGTCTGAAACCAATATATGTCCATTAAAATAAAATTAAAATAAAAATAAAATAATTTTGTATAGCTTCATGGCCTTGAATACAACCTATATGAAATACCTCCTTCTGGATTCTCTCCTGAATTTCAGACTCATTTATCCAACAACTGAACACCATCATTGGGATGATTAACTTCTCAAGTTTAACTTGTCCAACTTGCTTCAAGTGTAGCATTTCCCATTTTAGATAATAGGAGCTCCTTCCTACAATTTCCTTAGGTCAAAAACATTGGTATCGGGACGCCTGGGTGGCTCAGTTGGTTAAGCAGCTGCCTTCGGCTCAGGTCATGATCCCAGCGTCCTGGGATCAAGTCCCATATCGGGCTCCTTGCTCGGCAGGGAGTCTGCTTCTCTGTCTGCCTATGCTCGTTCGCTCTCTCTCCTTCTCTGTCTGACAAATAAATAAATAAAATCTTTAAAAAAATTAAAAAAACAAAAACAAACAAACAAACAAAAAACATTGGTATCATCTTTGATTACTCTCTTTATGTCTTATCTATCAGGAAATCCGTTTTATTTTAATCTTCACAATACCCAGAACTTTATTTCACCACATCCATGACCATCACCATAGACCAAACCACAGTTACATCTTACCTGGATAATTGTTATGACCTAAATGATTTTCCTAGCTCTACTTTTATCCCCTTGCCCCCAACTTCCAAACAATGTCTGTGCATGACACAGCATAGAGACATATCTAATGGCAAGAGAGATCAGATTACATCTCTAGTCAGATCAAACTATTCAAAAACTCTCCTATCTCATTTAGAACTTTAAGTTTTATTTGACCTTGTCTCCTACTATTCTTCCTATAATTGCATTGGTGCAGCTGGATTGGCTTTCTTACTCTTTCTTTCTTTTTAAATTATTAACATTTAATGTATTATTTGTTTCTGGGGCACAGGTCTGTGATTCATCAGTCTTTCACAATGCACACTGCTCAGCATAACACATATCTTCCCCAATGTCCATCATCCAGTACCCCCATTCCCACACCCCCTTCCACTCCAGCAGCCCTCAATTTGTTTAATGAGATTAAGAGTCTCTTATGGTTTTTCTTCCTCTCTGATTTCATCTTGTTTCATTTTTTTTCATCTCTTTCCTTATGATCCTTTGCCTTGTTTTTCAAATTCCACATATCAGTGAGATTGTATAATTTTCCTTCCCTGATTGACTTATTTTGCCTAGCATAATACCTTCTAGTTCCATCCACATTGCTGCAAATGGCAAGATATCATTTTTGATGGCTACATAATATTCCATTATTTACACACACACCCCACATTTTCTTTATCTTACTTTTCTCAATACACATCAGGGAATGCCACACATTAGGGGTCTTTGCATTGGCTCACTTCTAGCATGCAATTCTCTATCTGCAGATTACCATATGAATAGCTCCCTGATCACCCTTGTTAAATTTGAACCCCCTTTCTTGATTCACAGCATTGCCAATATCCCTACCTTTCTCTGTTATTTCAAATCACTCCTAGATTTCTAAAATATAATAACTTTTTGTTGTCTACATTTGGTGTCTACTTGTTTTGTTTTTTTTTTTTTGTTCTAATAAAGTGTAAGTTCCATGCAGTCAGGGATTTATTTTTCCCTCTATATTCTTCACCACTCTATGCTAGGCACAAAGCACAGCCAGATCTATTAGGCATTTGATACTTGTTTGTTAATGAATGATCAAACTAATGAATAAATAAAAATGATATGTTAGACTGCCTGTATATCTGAGCTCTAGAAGACCAAAGATCGGTTAAGCTGCTAGATGTTCTGATGTATTGGACCATACTGATTTCCATGCAGCTTCTTTGCTTCTCCTAATAACTTCTTTCTGTGTGCCTCCATCTTGATGCCACCACTCCGGGATTTGTCCAGTCCCCCTGAAAACAAGGAGCTCGTTTCAAACATAGCATTTGGCAGCAGCATGCTAGTTGACAAATACAGCCACTAATTACTATTCAAATGAGATCCTTCTCCCTTCACTGATGTATTTCTCAAAGCTTTGGTCTGCTGGACTTTCATGAAGGGCATAGTGGGTCAACGGGCTAGTCACTAATGGCATATTCACTTCAGCATTTCATTTTCTCCTGAGTATGTGAAGTACTTCACAATAGTATTTTTAAAATGCTCACATCTCAACTACATTTAGTATGAGACACCACTGAGTGAACAATTATGAACAAACAATTGTTACTATCCCCAGCTGCTTGAGCTAACGCACTGAATCTAAAAGCTCTGAAAAAATTTACCCATTTCAGTGGACTCAGACTGATATAAAATTCTATTCTTTTTGTCAATCAAAGAGCCTCAGTCTATTCCCAAATCTAATGGCAATTTTTTTTTTCTGATAAAACTTACTAATGTTCTAAACTTATTTTGGTGAGTCAGTTTCTTCTCTAATACCTAGCGTATCTATTGATATTTAATAAGTTATTCTCCTCCACAACTAGAGGGCTCGTTCATGAATCCTTATAGGACTTATGCCAATGTACTTTTAGAGGGTAACTCCCTCAGGAAAAGATGTTATAGCATTTTACCAGAGATGAACTAACAGTTCATTAATCTTATTGTCTGCTTTCTGACTACACAGCTAAATAAATTTTCCTACCCTTCTTGCATATATATATGACATGGTACTAATTTTCCTCAGTACTATGTGAGTAGAATTGATATGTCACATCTTGTGTGCTTTCTCTACTCCCTCATGTCTCACTGCCAGCTGGATGTCAATGCCTAGAATAAACTCAAGAGACATGCTTTGTAACAACAACCTAAAACATGTGGCAAAGGCTTAGCATACAGGAAACAAGAAATAACAAAACTGTTATCAGAGGCTGAAGAGATGATGATCCATATTACGTAATGGCAAACATTTGGTAAAACTCTTGCCTTCAATTTCCTGAGGGAAGATCGTATGTCTACTGAACTGACAGCTGTGAGAGAGGGATTGAAGAATCAAAGTATTAGTGTATTTTGGCTACTATCTTATCTTTTTGTTAAAGAATTATAAGAAAGTAACTCATCCAGGAGGGAACTGACCAGTTTTCAAGCAGGGATAGGAAATAGAAAGTGTCTGGAAATTCAAAGCCTGAAAGGGTGTAAAAGCCAACTGCTTCTAACCTCCAAACAGAGGATACTATGATGAAAAAACGAGCAATAAAACCACACTAAAGTACAAACATGCAAAGGAAATATCCTTTCTAACAATGATGAAATAATATAGCTCTGCTTTTTGTTTTTTTTTTCCTTAAACAACTAGAAAACTGAAGAAGAAAATCTATGAAAGAAATAAAAAAGAAAGAGAGAAAGATACAAAGAAAGGGTGAGAAACAGAGACAAATAGAGAAAGGAAGAAAGAGAGAGGAAGGAATGAAGAGACAAAGACTATATAACCCTCTTAATAGATACAGGACTTTTTTTTTTTCTTACAAAACTCAACACATACTCATAGAGAAAAAAAAAATAACCAATCTAGAAGTATAAGAGAAGTTCCCCAAAATAATGAAGGGCATTAGAAAGAAGGAAAGAGAAAGAAAGGAAGGAAGGAAGGAAGGAAGGAAGGAAGGAAGGAAGGAAGGAAGGAAGGAAGGAAGAAAGAAAGAAAGAAAGAAAGAAAGAAAGAAAGAAAGAAGAAAAAGAGAAAAAACAAGGCTGCTGAGGTGGCTCCATCAGCTTAGCATCTGCCTTTGGCTCAGGTCATTATTCCAAAGTCCTGGGATGGAGCCCCCAGGGTGGGCTCCCTACTCAGCAGGGAATCCATTCTCCCTCTCCCTTTGCCCATTCCCATCACTCATGTTCAGTATCTCTCTGCTTTCTCTCTCTCAAATAAATAAATAACATTTAAAAAAAAAGAAAGAAAAACTAGCTGACAGTATACTTCATGATAAAAGACTGAATGTTTTCTTTCCTCATGTAATCAGGAGCAAGGCAAGGCTGCATATGCCTTCACCACTTCTATGCAACATTCAGGAAAACAAAACAGAACAAAAAATCTTACAGAAAGGAAAAAAAAATTTTTTAAAATATGTATTTGCATATGACATGGTTGTCTACATATCAAATATCAATGCTACTAGAACAAATTAATGGGCTCATGAAAGTCACAGAATAAATCTTTATATAAAAATCAATTGTAGGTGGAGGGCCTGGGTGGCTCAGTCATTAAGAGTCTGCCTTTGGCTCAGGTCATGATCCCAGGTCCTAAGATCAATCCCCACATTGGGCTCCCTGCTTGGCAAGAGGCCTATTTCTCCTTCTCTCACTTCACTTGCTTATATTCCCTTTCTTGCTGTCTCTCTCCCTCTCTGTGTCAAATAAATAAATAAAATATTTTTAAAAATCAATTGTATGCTTATATACTAGAAATTAAAACTTAGAACATGAAATAAAAACAATAGCACTTACTATAGCATTAAAATATGAAATGTTGGGAGACAAATTTAATTACACAAAAGCAAAACTTGTGAACTGAAAACTACAAAAAAATGCTCAGGTAACTTAAGGAAGATGAAAAGGAGTAGAAATATATACTATATTCATGGACTGAAAAACAAACTATTTTTTTTGAAGATTTTATTTACTTATTTGACAGAGAGAGAGAGAGAGAGATCACAAGTAGGCAGAAAGGCAGGCAGAGAGAGAGGGGGAAGCAGGCTCCCCACTGAGCAAAGAACCCAACATGGGACTCGATCCCAGGACCCTGGGATCATGATCTGAGCTGAAGTCAAAGGCTTAACCCACTGAGGCACCGAAGTGGCCCCCAAAACAAAGTATTATTAAGATGTTCCTTCTCACAAAATTGACCTACAGATGCAGGGAAATCCTGGTCAAAATCCCATCAGGTTTTTTTTTGTGTGTGTTGTTTTCATTTTGTTTTTATTTTTGGTAAAATTTTAATGAGTATATTTTAAAATTTATAGGTACATGCAAATTAGCCAAATAGCAGAAATATTTTTTTTAAGATTTTTATTTATTTATTAGTTAGAGAGAGAGAGAGAGAGAGCACAGGCAGACAGAGAGGCAGGCAGAGGCAGAGGGAGAAGCAGGCTCCCTGCCGAGCAAGGAGCCCGATGTGGGACTCGATCCCAGGATGCTGAGATCATGACCTGAGCCGAAGGCAGCTGCTCAACCAACTGAGCCACCCAGGCGTCCCCAGAAATATTTTTTTTAAATAAAAACAGAGTTGGGTTACTTACTACACATCATTTCAAGACTTACTACAATGTCATAGGAAATAAGACAGTGTGGTACTGACATATTACAGATAGATGTTGGAAAGAATAAACATAGATAGATGATAGATATATACATAGATACATAGATAGATAGACAGTCAATTGTCTATTGATATATCAAAATGTTCCCAAGGGTATTCAAGGGAGAAAAGACACTAATTTTGTTAATGTAGTGAAGTTAACAGTTGATATTCATATGCAAAATAGTGTTTCTACCCTTACCCATCACCATATATAATTAGTTGATTCAAAGTGGACCATTGACTTAACATAAAAGCTAAAACAATTAAATTTTGAGGAAGAATCATATGAGAAAAGCTTTGTAACCTTGGGGAGGGCAATGATATATTTGATAGGACAAAAATAACATAAACCATAAAAGTCTGATATACTGGAGTTATTTAAATAAAAAATTTCTGCTCAATAAAGGACTCTTCTATGAAATTTGAGGGCAAATCACTGACTGGGAGGAAATATTTGGAATATAAAATTTGACAAAGGACTTCTTTTCAAACTATATGCACAGAACTCTATAACTCAACATAACTTTATAACTCAACAAATCAGGAGTATGAAATATTTGAAGAGACATTTTATAGAAGATAAAAGATATATAAGCACATAAATAGATGTAGAGCCTAATCATCACTAATAGGAAATACACATCCTAATAAAATCACTACATAATTTCCAGAATAACTAAAATTAACAAGACTGATGATATCACATGTTGGAGAGACTAGCTAAAGCTCATAAATTGCTGGTGATAATGTAAAAACATACAGCGATTTCTGGTAAAGTCAAGAAAAGTCACACTTAACATATTTATCACTCCCATATTTATCAAAAACAAATGAAAATACACTCCTATTAAAATCTGAATGGCCATACAGCATGACAGCCAAAAACTGGAAACAACACAAATGTCCACCAAGAGGATAATGGAGAAGGAAAGTTTGGTATATACATATAATGAGATACTACTCAGCAGAAATATAACGAACTACTGATACACACAGTATCAAGGTTGAATCTCAAAATTATTAGGCTGAGTACAAGAAGCCAGATACGAAATAATGCATACTGTAAGATTCCTTTTATAAGAAATTCTAGACAAAATAATCTCTAATGATAGAAAGCAGATCAGCAGTTGCCTTCGACTGGGCATGGAATAAATTTTGATTGCAAATTTGCATGAGGGAAGTTTTTGATGTGCTAGAAATGTTTTATGTTACAATTGTGGCATTGGTTACTTTGTAAATATCATCAAATTGTACATAAAATTGGCAAATTTAAATGCATGTGAATTACAGCTCAAGAGGTGATTGAAAATGCGGCTTTGTAGCAGAGATGATTAAGTTGGGATTTTGGTAGCGTCAGTGTAGCCACAATTAATTTACAAGTTAAGGCATGGAGGTGAGGAAATAAACAAAGCAGATTTGAGACTATATGTAACAATTTAAATAAGATTATCTATGTACATACGCATTAAGTATATTAGAGGGCTACAAATGTTCTGAAAGAGAAACTTTGCCAAAACAACAACAAAAACAAAAACATAGGGCAGACTGATTATTATTTAACTTTGTGTGACTTACAATAAAGTTTGGTCTTTTAGACTTCCATGTACAGAAATCTGGCTTTAGAAAGAATATAATTTCAGGATGCCTGGGTGGCTCAGTGGGTTAAGCATCTGCCTTCAGCTCATGTCATGATCCCAGGGTCCTGGGATTGAACCCTCCATCAGGCTCCCTGCTCAGCAGCAAGTCTGCTTCTCTCTCTCTCTCTCTCTCTCTCTCTCTCTCTCTCTCTCCCCCCACTCTTGCACAACCCCCCTTTCTTTTTCAAATAAATAAAATATTAAAAAACAAAACACATAAGTTCTTGAGAGAGCATTATTCCAGGCTCAGACATGATCATGGAGCATGATGGATAAGATAGGACTTCTAGGAAGTAGTGCCAGGGCCACAAAGATCATTTCTCCTCTTCCAGGGACAGGCCTTCCTAGCATCTCCACAGTGGGATTTCAGAATTGCTGGAGAAGAATAATCAGAGTCTCCTATTCTTTTTCTCTGTATATATTGTATTCCGTATGTGGGAGGAGAAATTTGCTGTTTTCAGTTTGTGGGACATCAGACCACAGGGAGTCCTCATCAGAACAAATGGAGACAATTATTCATGTTCAGGAGATCCTGGGTTTTGAGTAGATACAGTGATTAGATTGTTTCTTAGGTTTTCTCCCTTGGGGATGGGAATTAGTAAATACATTCACATTTTCCAAGGCATTTGTTTCAGAGCTGAGAAACGGCGTGAACTTGCAGTCAGGTCCTGCCGTCCTCACTTCGTTCCATCCATTCCAGCATCCACTCTCCCAACACATTCCTCCTCGGCCCAGGCTCTGTGTTGCACATTTGGGACATAGAAATGAAGATGACACACTCTTACTCTTCAGCAACTCCCATTTTAGGAGGATAGTTTCATCAGCTAGTATTTGCAATACGGTACATTTGCTTTGAAGAATATGCTTAAGTATTGATGGGCAAAGAAGTGAACTCTTAAGGGTGAGGTAGTCTTCCCAAAACAGAGAAACCAGAGTGTGGATTTAGAAAATACATGAAGACCACAAAAGTGAAAGGACCTTGGCTCATTAAACTAAATTCCTCAGGAAGCTGTGTGTGGATACTTATCAGAGTAGTTCATCCATGTTCTGTTCATTCATTTACGCATCCAACAAACCCAAACCTTCCCTGTGTGTTGGTTACCATGTTAGGTATTGCATTAGTTTTCTATTCTGCTATAACAAATTGCCACAGATCTGGTGGCTTAAAAGAACCCAAATTTATTAACTTAGGGGTTTGTAGATCAGAAGTATGACATAGTCTTACTGGACTAAAATCAATGTGTCAAATGGTCTTAATTCTTTTGTGGAGGCTTTATAGGATAAAATGCATTTTCTTGCATCTTCAAGTTTCCAGCACACCCTCATCTTTTGGCTTGTGATGTCCTTCCCCCGTCTGCAAGGCCAGCCAGGGCAAGACAATCCCACTCGTATAACACCACTCTGACTTCTTCTGCTTCCCCTTTCCACTTTTAAGGACCCTCATGATTACATTGGTCTCACCTGGAAAATCCAAAATAAATTCTCTATTTTAAGGTCCTAATTTAATCTCATCTGCAAAGTCCCTTCTAAGGTAGCATAATTGTATATTCAAAGGATTAGGATTTGGACAGCTTTGGGGGCCACCATTATAACACAGATACAAATCCACAGGGTTCATCTTTACTCCTGATATCTGCAATAGTGTCTGACTCTGACTGTCTCCCCAAATTCCAGCTAGCTGCTTCACCACCCAACCAACAAATAGTCTTAATATAGCACCTTCTGCCCTCCATGTCGTGAGCAAGAAGCTGTTTTGAGAAGTTAATCTCTTTCATAATTCTCATTTTAAAGATGAGGTGACTGATACTCTGAGAGTTTAATTAACATACCCAAGGTCACAGGTGACAAGCAAAGAATATTGTTAAAATTCAAAGCTCATGACTGCGGTCTGTTCATTTCCCAGAGCAAGATTCTGTCAGATCTCATATATAAATTGAGTTCATTTTAATTTTGAAAAAAATAGCCCATTATTTAATAAGAGAATAATTTAAGGAAACTTATGTAAAAACCTAGCTACTTTTTTCTCTTATTCCACTAGTAGAGCACCTTCAAACATTCAGTGCAAAGATTGCTTGAACAATAAACCCTGCTATTCAACTCAATGACAGTGGACTATTACTCACTTCCAAATGACTGATACGTGGTGATGCATCTGTTCACCCTAGAAAATCTCTTCCATGCATGTCTCTAAATCTTCTCTATTCTAAATAAATTGCCTGAAGATGAGTTTATTATCATTTTGCTGCATGTTCCAAGAAGCATTCAAACAGCTCAATGAAAGGAGTTATTTTATCACTGTTAAAGGTTTCCTCCCCCACTATTAATTATTTTTCTATTTGTAGGATGTCAGGACAGAACTCAATTTCTTTAGGACTACTACTTATGGTAGCAACCAAATAAGATTGATTTATTGAACTGGTTCCAGAGTAACTGTGCGTATAGAGCACCTTGCAAACAGAAAGTGCTCCATATGACCTAACCGCATGGGTCAGATGGCATGGTGTGACTGGACAAGGAAGCAGGATCAGTCACGCAGCTGAGGATAAGTAGGAGAGCCCAGAACTGAACTCAAAGTTCATGTTATTTCAGTTATTTTATGCTGCTTTCTAATGAATCACAAACTTTGTCAAATATTAGGAAGGAAACTTGCTGATGTTTTAAGCCACTGAAAAATATATCTACACCTTTGGATTAACTTTATAGCCATAAAAGGTGGAAAAAAAACAAACAGTTCAGCCCAGCACAACCAAGTTAAAATTGTGATTTAGGAGATAGATATTTCAGAAAGATCCAAACATTTTTATCCACATTAAAGAAACTCTGACAAAAGACACATGTTCCAAGTATACTGGTCATAAGTACTTAATGCTAAAGGCAGTCAGGCAACACAGATTCAAGAAGCTTTAAAAGCTTTTGGAGTCTGAGGTTGTAACCTTTGGGTATGATGGTGAGGCTGTCAGTCCACTGAAACCCAGCATTTCCCCTCAACTGTCTGCCTTGCCCTTCCTCACACACTAAATGCCTACTTTGAGCTCATCTGGCCATTACATAAAGCTTTTTAGGTAACATCACGCCAGACAGATGTTTAACCCCCGGCTCTAAGGGGACTACACGGCGAGTTGCTAGGTCTGTTGATTAATTTTACATGTACATGCATGCTAATGTGGTCTGACACCAAGGCCCGCACAGGCTTCCGGTCTTGTTAAGTAAACAAAGGAGTTCAGGCAAATCTGCACTGAAAGTTGTCTGTGTGTGATGCTTTGCCTTCCCAATCTCGAAAGACAGATGGTTCTTTTTGCTCGGAGGCAACCTGGTCAATAATGATCCGAAATCTTCTTTGATCCACTTGTGATATGCTATCCCAGTTTTAACAACCTGTGTGTAATATGAAATATTTCAAGACAAATGGAAATTCAAGCTCCATGAGATAAGATAATAGAGGAGCTTTTAATGCTGTGATTACAATTGGTGAGAATTATTGCTCAGATAAAAATTTAACTGTGTAGCCTATGTCCATTGTTCTTTGATTATGTTTTTGAAATTTACCAATTGCAAACATTAAATGTGGTATGATTTTGACAAAAAGAATGTGTGATGATCTTGAGAAAACTAGTGAATGACTCTTCATTTGTATGTGTCAATATTATAGATTTTCCTTCTGGTTTTGTAAATAAGTGGTATCAGATTAATTCTCCTATTAGGAGAAACAAGAGCCAGGGGAATTTTCTCTTTCCCTTCCTTCCTTCCTTCCTTCCTTCCTTCCTCCCTTCCTCCCTCCCTCCCTCCCTCCCTCCCTCCCTTCTTTCCTTCCTTCCTTCTTACCAAAATTCATTTGAAAGCTTTGGGGAAAACCCAAGGCAGCTGTACTTAAAGGATCAGAGTCTTAGAGAGATAAGAAGTGCAGATAAAAATGACTTTTCGCTTGGAGACATTTGCTAACTCACAAGTGGAAGTCTAGAAGCTAAGAGCTGAGCAAGGGGAGGGCAGGAACAGAACTTAGAAATCAAAGAAGGAGGAATCCTGGTAAACACCAGCTCAGTTGAGCTGCCTATAGCCCTATACTTAAAGAAAGAGAACCCAATCCCCATAACACTGGCACCCTCCAACAAATAAGATTAGATTCAAGGCTCCATTCCTACATAGCTACTTTCTAGAAGCAAAAGTCAATAATATTACAAAGCCTAACAAAACACCTTGAATTCTACAGGTGTGTAATAAAAATTAGTTAAATTTTGTTCTATCAAGAATATTTAAATATTTTCCAGTAATAATGGAATGAATGAAAATAATAATAATTATTTTTTGGAGCCCCTGAACATGCCCAGGTTTTGTGATCTTGATTTTACATAAGCTACCTCTAATTTTTATAGCATATTTGGAAGTTAAAAATTATTTATGTCTGATTACAAGATAGGTTCACAAATGTTATGTGACTTACAAAATGCACACAGCTATTATATGCCTGAGTTAAAATTTAAAATCAAACTTTTTGGTTTCAACAAACACTTTCTGAGGTCCAGTGGGTATAGATTTTCATGGGATGCATAAAGAAGAGATTACTTTAACAAAGAAAGTAGAGAAGTCTGTTAGAAACTGTGGATGTATTTTTGCAGAAAACTATCTTCTGTGAAAAGTAATTATCTTAGGTGTTTTTTCCTTGGAATATGAATGATTTTCTAAATTGCACAAAAAAACCCTCAAAATATTCACCAAAAAGAAAAAGAAAAACTAAAGAATTAATTCAGAAAATACTGTTTATTATTTATCAGGTATGCTTTTATATTTACTCTGAAAGCAATTAACAAAATAGACAAAGTCCCTAGCCTGATGTAGACTAGGTCCTATTGGAGTGGACAGTTAGTAAATAAATAAATAAAAATATAATTAAGGGAGTCATCAGTACTGAATTGATATTTATGGCCCAACTAATGTGATGGGTTGAAAGTCTATTTAGATTAGGTTCAAAAAATTGATGAAAGCTATTAGAGACACAGTGTAGAGACCAGGAAAACTATAGATTTCAGGAGATATCTAGGAAGTTAATGTGTTGGAAAAAGTAGTGCTGCAGCCATTCTTCTACCTAAAATTCTGCCTTTTTTGGGGGGGGGTTAATAATGGGAGTCAATGGCTTCTTCATGACTCTAGACAATGACTTGAATGCAAATGATATCAAAAGAATGAGCAGTTTTGCATTATATGTTTCCTAATCAATGAATGAAATAAAGAAGGCATAACAGACAGGTCCTAGTACCAATATTCTTTCATCAATATAATATTTTCATGAAATAACCAAAATTTTAAATTTTTACCCAGTTTTGTGTAAGCATCTGTGCCAAAAGATGAGAGAAACCAAGTCCTAACTGGGTTAGGTAATTGCCTCATTCAATGGACATGTTTCTGCAACAGTCCCTCCTAGATCATAAATCAACATTAAAGCCTGAATTAAAAAGGGCACATATGGATTTAGATTTAACAGAGCATTACTTGCAGTCATGAAAATTTCTATAGTAATTTTGGTGCTAGAACCAGCCATTTGAGAATGCTTATGAAAGAGATGTATTTATCTCAAACTGTATGTCCTCTAAATTTGAGTCCTGCTTTACTAACCAACACAACTGTCTGGATGGTCCCAAGGACCACCTGAATTCCAGTTCCATAAATTCAGTAGATATTTCTTCCAATTCCAAGCTAGGATATCATAGTGATAACAACTTCATTTTATCTTGAATCCGAGTGCAAATCATTGAAACTAACTGAGTAGTTAAGCACATACAGAAGTAATTTCCCTGAAGAGATGATCGTTAAGAAGTATGAGAATATTGCAGCTATAAAACCCTTTTCTACATAGACTACTGTACCCTGCACCCACTTACCTTAACTTACAACCATTTGAAACATTCCCCACCTGAAACATTTCTCCACATGGTATTCAGGAATTTAAATCTGCAAAATGCCATAACAAAAAAGGGAGTACATTTTGGATAGAAGACATTATGGGTGGCTCTCATTGGGCATTGTTGAGTGAAATAAAATGGTTTTAATTTATATCAACTCTAAAGTACTATAAATTGCATAGTTGATTTATCTAGAGAAAATTTTCAATAGATGTTACTTGAAGTTTCCCAAGAAATATTTAACAGGGGGCACCTGGGTGGCTCAGTTCGTTAAGCGACTGCCTTCAGCTCAGGTCATGATCCTGGAGTCCCTGGATCAAGTCCCACATCGGGCTCCCAGCTCCATGGGGAGTCTGCTTCTCCCTCTGACCTTCTCCTCTCTCATGCTCTCTCTCTCTCTCAAATAAATAATTAAAAAATCTTAAAAAAAAAAGAAATATTTAACAAGTTCTAGAATACTTTCATCAAAAAAATCAAAATATCAAATAACAAAGAATTAGTTATGTGGTGTTCTGTTAACGGTGATGACAAACTTGAACTTCAGGGAATTTCTTTTGTAGTCCAGAGTATTGCTCCATAGTCTGAAATAGTAGTTCCAGGACAATGATGGTTTTGCCAGTTTAGTTTGACATAAGATGCTTGTTTCTCTAGACTGATGGGAGAGTTTATTTTTTTGTTATTTGACATAATAGATTTTTTCAGCTAGCCTAAATATATCCCAACTCCTTTTAATTTCTTTTGGAAGGTTTTTCTAAAGTACATTTCACATTTTCAGTTGCTTAAACTGAGGGTCCTAAACCATAATTTAATATTTACTTTTTTTTTTTTCAAGATAATAATGAGGAAAAACATTTTTTTAAAGGTTCTTCAGTTTTGGTGTCTGAATTAAATGGTCACATACACACAGATGCACAGACACACACACTTTTATTTTATTTTATTTTATTTATTTATTTATATACTAATAAGCCAGAGAGAATGGAAGGGAAGCAGGCTCCCTGCTGAGCAGAGAGTCTGACACGGGGCTTTATCCCAGGACCCTGAGATCATGACCTGAGCCGAAGGCAGAGGCTTTAACCCACTGAGCCACCCAGGCGCCCCAGACACACACACTTTAATTTTAAATAAATGTGTTTAAAATGTTACTTCTCCATATGTTAACTAACTTGAATTTGAATAAAATCTAAAAAAAAAGTTACTCCCCAGTATCAAGTTATCCACTGTTACTTCTCACTAGTTTCAATGAATCAGAAACCAAAGTACATTTTTTCTGCTTAGTACCTGATATCTTAAGATTCCATGAAAATTATACACTTAGTTAACATTTAAGTTATTATGATATTATGTGATTAAGATATTATGTGAGAATTGTTATGGGTAAGTTTCTTTAATAATTATGTGCTGTTCTAAAGTCAGTTTATATTATTGAACATCCCTTACAAAGTTAGTATTTTGTTATCAAAATGTAGTTAATTTGAATTAAAATTGCTAATGTTAAATTCAGCCATATTTAAAAATCCATTTGTAAAAAGTCCATTTTTTTATTCCATTGCAGGCTTTTAAAAAGAATTAATTAAACAGCAAATTATGGACTGAATCATGTGTCCCCAAATTCATATGTTGAAGCCATAAAAGCAATGCAATTATATCTAGAAATAGGGTCTTCAAAGAGGGAATTACAGTTAAATGAGGTCATAAATGTGGGACCCTAATCTGTGGGATTGATTTATTCATAATAAAAAGAAGATATACCAGGTCTCTCTCTCTTCTAGTACACACAGTAGAAAAGTTACGTGAAGACATAGCAAGGAGGTAGAAAGAAGTCTCACCAGGAACCAACCCTGCTGGCACCTTGGACATCCATCCTCCAGAACTATGACAAAACGAACTTCTGTAGGGTAAGCCACCCTGTCTATGGCAATCCACAGTTACTAATACTAATCAACAATTACTACTAATTACTTACTAATACAATCAACAATTAATTATTTTTCCCAATTGCTGATGCACTTCTCTGTGATATCAGCAAACTGTGAGTTACAAATTAAGATAAAATCAATAGTGCCATAGAAAATGTCAGAGGAATCTTTTGGGAGAGAACATAAGAATTACTATGGATTCTTTCCCTATGAACTATTCCCTGTTATGGGATATGAAAGTGTGTCTTTGTATCAATAGGTCTTGAAATTCTATAGTATAATAAAATGCACTCAGTGGTTTCAGTTTATTTCTTAAAATGTGTTCTGCTATTTTGGACCATAGTTCTAGTTTCTGACTGCAAAGAAAAATTGTAGCATCTTGGAAAGAAGGTCTGATTATTGCCAAAAAGTAAGGGTCTCCATTGCTTCAGAGTTTAACAGCAACAGCTTGGAACTGAGATCTGAATCTCTGTTGGGAATTCCTTCAGTCCCATTTACATGAAAGACTTATTGTCCCTGCATGGACTGTTGCCATGTTCCATGGCAAGACCAAGAAAGACTTCATAAAATGTATGAAACAAAATAAAAATATTTGTGTCATGTCTCTATTTATTTTTCTTCCCATGTGAATGCAAGAGAGAATCAAAGCACATCAGTCATGATTAGCTAAAGAATGCAAGACACTGTACTAGGCACCAAAATGAAGACAAAAGAAAATGCCCAAAAGTAGCCCAAGTGCATATTGTGGCATTGAAAAATAAATATCAGAACCATAAATAGGCATTAGATGTCTTCTGATTCAGTCATTTTTAGGCATAAGAAAACTGAAAAACTACAATTCAAATGAGTGATTCAAGTTTCCATGTTCTCCTCAGTAGGGTCAAGATATAAAGTAAGAATCAGGTTCCAAGTTAGAGTTTTCTAATGAAAGAATTTGAAACCTTTAAGCTCTCTCAAATCTGTATATGCTCAGGGACAAGCCAAAACCTCCTGTACTTGCCCCCATTACTCACCTGGGTCCAATTTCCACCTTACTTTCTCCATTCTGCCATGCATGCCCTGTCCCTGCTTCTGCCTGCATCTTTGTCTTGGGAACTAGTTCAGGCTTCCACCTGAAGCTCCCTCACTTTAATTTCTTCATCAGCTCTTATTATTTGTCAGGACTTTTTGTGATAAATATGGAAACCAATAAGAGCTGGCTACTTGATTATAAAATAAAACCATGCATCAGAGACCCATGAGCAAGAAAGTTGCTGGATTTCAGGAAGGGCTGTCAGTAGGAACTGAGAAGTGAATCTGGCTTTTTGCCTCTCCTCTGTGTCCCTATATGCTCATTTCATGTAGATTGGAAACAGTAATAACAGTCAGATGGGGTGAGTTTTTTTTATAGATTTTGTTTATTTATTTAACAGATAGAGATCACAAGTAGGCAGAGAGGCAGGCAGAGGGAGAGAGAGGAGGAAGCAGGCTCCCTGCCGAGCAGAGAGCCCTATGCGGGGCTCAATCCCAGGACTCTGGGATCATGACCCTAGCCGAAGGCAGAGGCTTTAATCCACTGAGTCACCCAGGCGCCCCAGAGTTTTGTTTTTGTTTTTGTTTTTTTAATTTCAAGGGGAAAAGATTCATTTGGGCCATCTTTTCTTTCAGGGTTTTTTTTTTTTTTTTTTTGAGATATAATTGACATATAGCACTGTACAACTTTAAGGTATACAGCATAATAACTTGATATACATATGCTATGGAATGATTACGACAGTAAGTTTGGACACTCTTAATGATTTTATTAAAAGCATACATGTAGGGGCGCCTGGGTGGCTCAGTGGGTTAAGCCTCTGCCTTCAGCTCAAGTCATGATCCCGGGGTCCTGGGATCTAGCCCCGCATCGGGCTCTCTGCTCGGCAGGGAGCCTGCTTCCCCCACCCCTCTCTGCCTGCTTGTGGTCTCTTTCTCTCTCTCTCTCTCTGTCAAATAAATAAATAAAAAATCTTAAAAAAAATAAAAGCATACATGTATGAGAAACTGAACTGTAATAGGTATTTATCTAGATTTCTAAGGAATAATGTTACTTTTTAAAAGCTGCATTACAGAAAAGATATCTGTGTTAAGTTAAAGAGAGTATTATAAAAGACTGGGAGTAAACAAAAATGACTGTTAGCAGTTTAAACATGAAGCAAATGGTTATCATGGAATAGAACCTATGGAAAGCTGGGTATGTGGTAAATTAAACAAGTTCCCTCGCTTAATGAGAAAGATGTCCTCATCACTTGTGATGTCACAGCAGGTAGATGATGGGGAGAGACATGTTTGTAGGTATAAATCACAGGCTTTAAAACAACAGTCTTCAAGAATCTTGAATATTATATATTTTTAACCTAGGAATTTTCCTCCCAGAAATTTATTCTAAGGAAATACCTATACAATATCCACCCTAAGGAAACAACCAGATAAGAATTATAGATTTTTATAGCCACATTTATCAAAAAGGTGATAGTTCACATTAATGGTTTATTGCTGAGAGGATCTCATGGAGGTTAGTTGGGGGAAATTTTACCAGAGCGTTTCCCGTTATCCAGTCTGGAGGAGGATAGAAACATTTCTCCTAATCCAGCCCTCTCCAGCCTTTCTATTTCACTAAAGAAAAAGAAAAAAGCTAAAAAGGGCTAAAGAAAAAAGCTAAAAAAAATTATTAAAGTCATAGCCCACCCCTTCCACCAAGGACTAGCTAACCTTACTTCTGATTAGCATGAAGTGTGTCCTCTTTTGTTTCTGGCTTCTTTTGTTCAATTTTATGTTTGTGAGATTTATTCTATCATATTGTGGATATTTATGTTACCCATATTATCATTCTGTGTCATGGTTAATCTTTTATTCTTATTGCTGAATGGTATTCTGTTGTGTGAATTTAAAAACAAAATCAGTTCTACTCTCATTGGGCATGTGGGTTGATTCTAGTTTGAATTTATTAAGAATAATTGTCTTATGGACATTCCAGCTCATCCTTTTTTTTTTTTTTTTTTTGAACATATGTCACATTTCTATTGCATATATACCAAGATCTGGAACTGCAGCATAATAGAGAATGAAATTATTCAGTTTCAGTAGATACTATTAAATAGCTTTCCAAAGTAATTTTACTCCCATTGACAATTATGAGAGTTGCAATTTGCTTCATATCCTTGCCAAGATTGGATATTTACTGCCTTTCTCAGTTTAGGTTTCTGAAAGTTGGATGTGCAATCACAATTCCCCAACAACTGATGGAGTTTAACACCTTTCATATGTTTATTGGCCATTTGGCTTCGTTAAATGCATGTTCAAGACATGTGGTTATTTTTTTTTTCCGCATTAGGTTATCTGACTCTTTCTTTTTGATACAGGAATCTTGTTTGGATTTGGTTTTGTTTAAAGTGTATCCATCTTATATATCACCTCATTGTTAGATATATGTGTCTACATATCTACCTCTACAACTATCCATATTGATTTTTCATTCTTTTAATGGTACCTTTTGATGAACAATAACTTTTAATTTTTTAAGTTCTTTATTTTTAATGTAAAAATTTATCAATTTCATCTTTTGTGATTAATATTTTCTATTCTGGTCAAGAAACTTTTTTTTAAAGATTTATTATTTTTTTATTTATTTATCAGAGAGAGAGAGAGCACAAGCAGGGGTAGTGGCAGGCAGAGAGAGAAGCAGGCTCCCCACTGAGCAAGGACCTGGACATGGAACTCGATCCCAGGACCCTGAGATCATGACCTGAACAGAAGGCAGATGTTTAACCAACTGGGCCACCCAGGTGTCCCTGTGTTTTCTGGTTTTTGGGTTTTGTAAAAATATCTTATTTATATATCTGAGAGAGAGAAGTTGAGACCACAGAGGAAGAGTGAGAGGGAGAAGTAGACTCTTTTCAGAGTAGAGAGCTGAACTGGTCAAGAAACTTAAAAGCAAGTAACTTTGCTTATTCCAAGGTCACGAAAGTGTTTTCTAAAATCTCCTCTAAATGTTTTATATTTTATTCCTTATATTTAGAGCAGTAGTCCATCTGGAATTGATTTTGGGTATGGTATGAAATAGGTGTTCAGAATCATTTTTCTCTAATGGATATTAATTGATTTGGCACCATGTTTGGTATAATTCATAGTAATTTAGTATACTTTATTAAAATAAAATGCAGGCTCTGTTGTATTAAGGAAATTAAATATGTGTGTATTTGTTTCTGTATGTTTCAATAGATCCTATTAGTCAATATATATATCCTTATGCCAATAACAGTGTTTTAATAACCATAGTTTTGTAATAATATATAGGAAAAACACTGTTTTTCTTTACACACTCACACAGAACACTTTTGTGACCAGAAGTGTAGATTTCTTCTCACACTGACCAATTTTCCAACTCCATCCGGGTGTCCTACAATTCAGTACAACTCTGACACTAACCGAACTTAGTGCAGACTCCATAGGTTAAGGGGTCAGTCCAAGAACCCTGTCCACTTCAGATGGCAATTGTAAGTAGTGGGTTCCCAAGTTGACCACAACTTCTGTTTTGCTGGTTTAAAATTGTAAACCCCACCTTGGGTACAATAATTTGCTAGAGCAACTCACAGAACAATGACTTATTATCAAGGATATTTTAAAGGATACAAATGAACAGCATGATAAAGAGTTTCTCAGGTGAGGTCTGGAAGGATCTCAATCACAGAAACTTCTGTCCCTACAGCTGGAGTGTGTTACCTTGTGGGCATGTGGATATGTTCATCAACCCAGAAGTTTTCAGAACCTTGTACTTCTGGATTTTTATGAAGTACATAAAAATACACTTTTATGAAGGACTGATCATGTAGACATGATTAGTTATTAACTCATTTTAGAATGGGAGTGGGGCTAAAGTACCAAGTTTCTAACTATACTTGATCTTTCTGGTGACCAACTAACATAGAAAAACCTACCAAGATTTGCCATATTAGAACAAAGATGCTCCTATCACCCAGGAAGTTCCAAGGGATTTAGGATATCTGTGTAAGACACCAGGATCAAAGACCAAATATTAAAACAAAAAACATCCTTATTACTTAGGAGATGTGTTTTAGGACCTCTTCATGAGGAACCAGAGTCAAAGACCAATTATTACCAGAAACCAGGGATATAGAGATATAGAGATAGAGAAAAAGGTAGATAGAGATCCATTATATGTTTAATTTATTATTTCATAAAAAGTTTTGAGATATGTTAGTATGGATATTTCAACTTTGTCCTTCTTTAATTTTGTCCTATTCTTTGTTCTTTGTATTTCTAAAACTTAAAGTTCAGCTGGTCAATTTCAATAAAACATCCTGCTAGGTTAACTTAACAAGATTGCATTTCATTTCTAGTTTAAGTTAGGAGACATTAACATCCTTATAGTATCGTTGCTTAAATCCATGAAAATGGTACATCCTTTCAATTACTGAAATTATTTTACTTCTCTTAACAATATTTTATAGCTTTTTGTTTAGGGGTCTTTTAGAACATGTTAAATTATTACTTGATATTGAATTATTTATAGTTACATTCATTTTATTTTCTAACTATTTGGTATTACTTTATAGAACTATACTTGATTGTTTTTATACTGATCTGTATCCAGCAAACTTGTTAAATTCATTAAATTCTATAGTTTGTGGATGCCTTCATATCTTGCATGCCTTCTGTCTTCATAACGATGTCATCTATAAGCAGTTATGTTATCATTTCCTTCATAATATGATTCTTTTTATTTCTTTTTCTTGACATTTTGAGATATGGTATGGAAAAATTGATAATGGGTATTTGTTTACAATTTCTGGAGAAAAAATGCAGTATTTCACTATTGTACATAATGTGGGCTCTAAGTATTTGGGGCTACTCTTTTTCAGATTGAAGAAAATCTTTTCTATTTCTAATTTTTATTTAATCATAAATGTGTTACATATTGTCAAATGCTTTTTTTCTCTGGCATGTGTATTAAGATTATTTTTTCTCTTTTCTGTTAATGTGGTAAATTTTATTAATTACTTCATTGGTTTTATTAATTAATATATTTTTAATATATAGCTAAATATATTATTGCTTTTAAGTTCCTGAGAAAGATTTGCCAAAATATAGTTTTTTTTTCTTTAAAAATAACATTTGGAATCAAAATTAAATTAGTCTTATAGAAAGAGAATTATTTACTTTTTTCTATTTTTAGAATATTGACATTATTGGAAAAATTTTCTAGAAAAGCCATCTGGTCCTGTGGTTTGTTGTTTTTTTTTTATTTTTTTGAAGAACTCAAATTATAGTCTCAATATTTTAACAAGTACCCAAGTAATCAGATGTTATATTTGTTTTTCTCCCAGCTTTGTATTATTCAGCGATCTTTTCTATTCCATCCAAAATATAAATGTTGGTGTCATAAAATTGGTCTTAACATACTCCTACCATCATTTGATATTGGAATTATTTGTGTCTGTTTTCATGTCCAATATTGCTAATCCATATCATTTTTATTTTTCTTCAATATTTTTCTAGTGATTTACCAGTTTTATCGGCATTTAGAAAACACATAAGCTTTTAGCTTTATTTGCATTATCATTTATATTTGGATTATATTTTGTTTGTAACTTATATTTGGCATTTATTTTCTTGTACATTCTTTGGATTTGATTTGACTTTCTTCTCAAATTTTATGATGAATGCTTAAACCATTTTCAGTCTTTACATTCTTTTTTCGAATACTAAAATTAAGCCTATAAATTTCTCTCAAAACTTTGTCTTAGCTCCATTCCACATTTTTAAACATTTTATCACTTTATTAACTTTCCATTTAAAATGTTTTCCAGTTTGTGTCCTGAGTTCTTTGACCCTGGAATAGTAAGAAATATCTTCACTTATACCTTGGCATTTGGAGTTTGAGATTTTCTGGATAACTTCTTTTTTTTAATAAAAAAATAATAAAATAAATTCTAGCTAATCCCTTTGTGGTTGGAGAACATAATCTGAAAATTTCATTTTTTTGAAATTTGTTGAGTCTCTCTTTATGGCTCTTCCATCTCCTTTCTACAGAGAGCATTTCATGTATTTTTATCTTGGGACTAAAAAAATGCTATTTGGTATTAGAAGAGAGGAGAAAGGGTAATGAAACGGTGAAATCCTAACTGATCCACTTATTCCTGATAGAGTTCTTTAATTAATTACACTCATAATTGCCCCGTGTCCCATGCCTGTCTTTTGTACAATTAGCTCAAATTCCAGTGCCTCCAGGGTACCCTCAGTAAAGACTGTTCTTACCTCTGCTGTTTTGGATTGTGAATTTCTCTAATAATATCAACCCATCTGCTTGAAATTTTCCAGATTTCCTCAAATATTCTGGCCCACTGACTTCTTGTTTTCCTGCAGTTAGCTTCCTAATTTCTCTTATAACTTTCTATAATCCAAAAGGACGTTTGGGAACAAAAGGCAGTAAAACTGAATGCTTAGTCTTCCATCCTGAATAAGAATGTGGCTCATCTTTAACAATATTTCCTGGGATCCATATTTAACTTCGCTTTTGAAAACAGGGTTATATCAACCAGCATTAAATATTAAAACTGGACATTTAGATAAGGGTTATTTTTTAATAATTGGAAAATCTATCAAAGTAGGACTGTTCCCTCTTCTTTATTAAAACCAACCATTTATTTGCTCAATTCAACCTATAGTCCAATGGGGGGGGATTTATTTTTCGGTAAAAATGGACTGTCTGGTCACTTGTCAGGACCGAGATGCCTTTCAGTACCACACAGCCAGACTAAGAAAGCTGAGTCATCCAGCATGCCATCCAAGAATTGTCATGAAAAGGGCAGTTTACGGTCAACAGTACGTAGAACATAGAGAAATAAATGATCCACAGAGGCAGTATACGTAGATACGATTTTTTTGTGCCAAAAGCTTCATCAATTTTCCTTTCACCTGCCAATTTCCTCTGGTCCCTTCATGTGAGAGAAAAGTCAACTTGTCAAAAGCTGACATTCTTCCTCTGAACAGTTTCACAATTGTTATGGCACTTTTGCTTCTCAAGTTTGAAAAGAGGAGAAAAAAAAATCCTCAGGGAAAGTAGTGAGTAGTTCAGTGCATTACCCTGAAAAAAAAAAATTACAATAAGCACTCTCCAGGACTAGAAAGTGAAAATTTAGGTCAGCAATTGGAAAGTTGTACTCTACTGTCATAAGACTCGTTTTTGAAAT
Source organism: Taxidea taxus jeffersonii (assembly GCA_003697995.1). NCBI lineage: Eukaryota > Metazoa > Chordata > Mammalia > Carnivora > Mustelidae > Taxidea > Taxidea taxus. Next base: position 73,919 of record ML105678.1, on the reverse strand, counting down.
ATTTGTCTCTATTACAACTGGGTCCATTTCTACTTGAGACAATCAGCTGGCATGTGAAATACAGGAACCTGTTCAAGCTTAGCTGTTTAGACCTTCTCTTTAAATCTTCCATGGAAGGATCTCAGTCTCTTGAAATTGTTGAGGGATGAACTTTTCCTTTAACATAGAATCCAACTGATGCTCATATCATGTGAAAATTAGTATATCTCCCTTTATAATGCAGAGTTATTATATACTTTGTACAAGCCCATTGCCACACTCTTTGTGGAGCATGAGAAGTACAAAATACATGAACTTATATAATGATGATCTGCGTAGATCAGGAATATGTGTTCCCAACTGTCTCAGCAGCTGGAGCTTAGGCACGATCACAATGTACTCACCAAGTACAATGGGCGGTAGCTCCTCTCCTATCCCACTAAGTGCTCAGGGGTCTGTTTAATTTTACAGTTTTTCAAGGATGAACTAGAGGAGCATCACTTAGAGTAGCTGGACCAAGAGCACATTCTCATGGCACTGATCTGCTGGCTAAGAGACAAGGTGATGAGGGCCGCTGGTGAAGATTTTGCTAGTGGGAACATGAGCAATGAAGGACTTGGAAGGATTTTCATTCAACAAAGTTCTTCGGTAATAAAACAACACACTTGCTTTGTTTGCTTTAGAATTTTTTGTTTTTTTTTTTTCCTATTGCCAGGTTCTTTTACGAAATGTCTTTTCTCTGAGACCATGTTCTTATTAGAGGAATCCTAATACCCATGTGGCCCTGCTTCTCCCATATTTCTCAGACTGCCTTTTTCCAGCTTACCACCCTTTGTTTCCTGCCACAAAAATATATCAATCTCTTTCCTGTAATAGTAACACTTGGAAGTCAATAAGTAACCTAGGCAATAATCCATTCAAGCAAAGAATGAAGCACAGGGGGGAAAAAAAAAAAGGTTTTCCCTTCTCATAATAGGAAATGAGAGTTGGAATAGCTGAGTAGTTGATATTTACTAATGAAGAAGAGAAATTTCATCCTGCTGTGGGGAAGATAAATTTCTATCCTAACCATCCATTCCCAAAATCCTACCCAAAAAGAAGGCAGAATCAACTACTTGTAATAGACCAAAGAAAATAAAATAAAAATCTGAGATCATGACCTGAGCTGAAGGCAGAGGCTTAACTCACTGAGCCACCCAGTTGCCCCCATTTTAACATTTTAGACTGGTCAAAGAGTTTGTCCTAAAAGCATTTATTATCTGTTCCAGAATTCATAGATAAGTACACATTAAAATTTTATTGAATTCAGCAAATTTTAAAGAGTTAAAAAGATGTAATTTTCCTATTTATACCCCAAATGCAATTTGTGCATTAAAAAAATCAAAGGCAAACTAGAGAAGTTATTTAGTCTGTCTTTATTTAAAATGAGCCAAAAGGAAAACAAAAACAAAAACAAATACAATTGGCTGATTGCTTTGCAATTTGGCTTTATTTCCTTGATGTTAATGGAGTGAATTTCTAACACGTACACAGCTAATAAGTTGGGAAGTTATGAGCTTTCTCTGAATATAGATATTTAGTCAGAAAGAGCAAAATGGGTATTTACTGTTTGGAGGATAGTAAATATTGAACAGACACAGTTATGTTTATACGCTAGTCTTCTCAGTGCTAGAGTGTGTGTCCTCAGGATCTCACAATTTAAAGGAATACATAACGTGCAAAGATATATTTTCAGTCTCATGTGTTTCATGTCACGATAGAAGAGCTGACAAAACACATAGAAAATCATCTAAATAACAACAGTAAAAAAATAACAATAAGTATTAGTGCTGGTTATGGAATGTTCATTATGTTCCACATTCTCTGAAAAGTGCTTCATAAGCAACAATCCTTGAGTCCTCACTGAAGAATGTAGGTATAATTGTCCTCATTCTAATCAATACCAATCATAATGATCCAAGGAAAGGATCTTATTTCCATGGCTTGTAAGTGGTAGACCAGGAATTCATGATTTTATCTACCTAAATCCAAACGCCATGTTTTTAACCCCCATTTTACATCTCCCTATTTAACAATTAGGAATTTTTTTTTTTTTTTAATAGAGAAGATACTATTGGAGTTGCTTTTGAAACAAATGTGAAGGGAAGCAGACAAGGAAGCACAGTAAGGAAACTAATTTAATTAAGAGGAATGTCATTTACTTACCAGAAAAGAGAAGTACAGTGTATTTTTAGAGAATCCAAAGCAATTTCCTGTCACTTAGTTCTACATTGCATAGAGCAAGGGGAAGATATGAGAACAAAGGGTTAGGCTGGGGTCAGATCATGAGGGGTTGAAATGCCCAACTAGGAATCTGGGGTTTCTCTGGGTTATAGAAAATGAGGGCAGCTTAAGTGGGAAAACGGCATGGTTGAGCTTGCAAATTTGATGGGAGTTCCATCAGACCAGGTGAGAGGATATCTAGTAGAATTATTATAAAAGTAGCTAGTAGTTAAAATGGAGCAAATATAGAAGAAAAGAAACGTTTCACACTGAAAGAGAGATTCAATTTGAGTGACCTATGTATTACACATGTAAGTTCTGAAGACAGGTAAGTGTTAGAAGGGGGACTTTGGGAACCTTATTTAGGAAAGCACAGTTGGACCTGGCTTAGGTATAAACAGTGGTTGCCTTGTGTGAGACACCACTATGATTTGGGGTCTGACCTGATCCCCCTCATGATTATATTTTAAAGAAACAAAAGCAAAGCAAAAAGAAAAAAGAAAGAAAGAAAAGAAAGAAAAGAAAAGGAACGTGAGGATTTACTTTCTTTTAAAACAAACACCCTTATAGGAATTTTCATAGTCTCATCATCCATTCATTCATTCATTACAGAAACAAATATTGAACATAATGCCACGTGCTAGGACTGGGGATACAAAGATAAAAAGACTTGTCTTTCCTCTCGAGAGCTCAGCTAGTTCTAACCACCTCCTTCCAATCTCAGCTTTTTACCTTTCCTTCCTTCCTTCCTTCCTCCTTTCCTTCCTTCCTTCTTTCCTTCCTTCCTTCCTTCTCTTTCTTTTTTCTTTCTTTTCTTTTCTTTCTTTCTTTCCTTTTTACAACAAACGAATCCTACCACCAGAAAATAAGTTGCCAGTATTTCAATCTCTTGTGTTTTCTACTAAAAATTGCCTGCAAAATGAGACATGGCCCTTTTGTTATTTTCATTAGAAAGCAAATTACTTGTGATAACTTTGACAGGAATTAAATGGATGTATAGTGAGCTCTACCTTATTATGGAGTTGAATTTTTGAGAAAGGAATGGAGTCTGTCAGAATCAGGATTTCACTGTTGCTTAAAAAGAAAAAAAAAAAAAGACATCATTGAGCTGAATCACTGTGTGAAGATACCTACGCTGAGTGTTTAGTGACAGTTTTGAGAAAGAATTTTACTCTGTAATGATTATGCCTGCCACATTATTATTTCAACTGGTTGCAAGAAGTGTTTTATTCTTCCTATTTCGAAGAAAATAAGAATATTCTAGCAATACAGTTTTTGAACACCTTTTTTACTTTCTTCAATTCAAAGTATTAGAAAAGAGTGATAGTTTGTTTTTTGTGTTAAAAATAAAGTGCTGCAGTTTAAAGTTATTTTTGCAGTTTCTCCAGTGTTTCAGGTTGATGCTAACCTTTTCAAAAGGAAATGCTTTGAGGAACTTGATTAAAAAAAACAGTGCACTCTGAGCTGAAAATTGGAATTTAGAGGAATGGTAGGGAATATGGTTTATAGATCTTACACAAGAGCATTTGTTAAGCCTAATGAATTGTGATGAAGTACAGCATTCGCTTAAAAATTCTGTGACATGCAATAGCTGCATATATGCTTGTTCTCATGGACTTACTTTCTTTCTTTTTTTCTTTCTTGCCTTCTTTACTTCTTCTCTTTCTTTCATTTTTGTCTCTCTCTTTCTTTTTCTTTCTTTCCCCCCACCCTCCCTCCTTCCTTTCTTTCTCCCTTCCTTTCTTCCTTCCCTCCCTCCTTTCTTCACTCCTCCCTCCCTTCCTCTCTTTTTTCCTCCCTCCCTCCTTCCCTCCTTCCTTCCTTCCTTCTTTCTTTTTCATTCTTTCCTCTTTCTCTTTCTTTCCTTCTTTTCTTTCTTTCTTTCTTTCTTTCTTTCTTTCTTTCTTTCTTTCTTT